>VXBP01004733.1:752250-814372 GCA_013400115.1 Rhinopomastus cyanomelas
CCCCCCAAAATACATCTCTGCTGGAATCCTAAGTGCCAGACCTTACTCCCACCTTGTTCTCGTCTTCACTTCTCACAAAGCAGGATGGAGTTCCCTTTTTTCTCAGCAAACTTCCTCCTAGCTTCTTTGTACTCCTGCAAACTGAGTTTACAGTTCCTAAGGTAAAACAGGGCAACTGTACGGGGCATTTACGCTAGCCAAGCTGTCACCAGATGGATTTCAGAGCCATCCTTTCATCACTGCTGTCCGAAGTCTGTTATGTTGCAATGTCACGCTTCAAAGTCTGTTACAGATTTGGTGAGGAACAACGTTATCTGGACGCTGCTTCAGGATGACATATTTTATCCCTAATTCTGACTGCACACAGTATGTTTAGAAATGGTTTTTCCCCCACCTTGAGTTTATTTTGGAAGCTAAAGACCTAGAACTTGTCTGTAGCTGACTGTTATGCACATGCTGGAAACCAGAAGCTGGGAAAGCAGCAAAGTAATATTTAAGGAGTGTTTGTGCTGGTTAAACTCTTCCTTAAATAGGGCAGAGCAAGTTAAATGCTAAATTTTAAAAAAATCCATCAAATAAGCAAATATAAGCAGTCCTAAACGGGGAGGAGAGGAAGTCAACGCTCTTAAACGTTCAGAAATTCAGGTAATTTTATTCCTTGAAGTTACAAAGGAGTAAAGTTTATTAGACCTGTAACATTTAGTTATATTTTGAGTTTTTAGAATCTCACAACGGGAAACAACAGGTCTCAGTTATAATTCCAGAGGAAAAGATACCGTTTTAAAATTCCAAACCTCTCAAACTCATGTATAGCCAGCCCAAAGTCCTCAGAGACGTTTAAACCTAGCTGGGACAGGAACAACCAGTTTTGATAGAATCGTAGATTCATTCAGGTTGGAAAAGACTCTCGGGATCATCGAGTCCAACCATCAACCCTACTCTACACATTCACCCCTAAACCAGAACCCCCAACACTACATCTAAGAGTCTTTTAAACTCATCCAGGGATGGGGACTCAACCACCACCAAGGGCAGCCCATTCCAGGGCCTGACCACTCTCTCCAGGAAGATGTTTTTCCTGATGTCTAAAGTAAATCTACCTTGTTGTTTCCACCTGACAGTGCAAAAACTTACCTTGGCTTGTATCTCCATCTTCAGAGTTGATCCAACAATAGTTAAGAGATCGCTAACCATAATCAGGATGTACCATCCGTTTACAAACTCCATTTGATCACTGAAAGATACTTCTTTCTTATAATAATACAGAAAGAAGCTCACAAATTCCTAAGGGAAGGGAGGAAAGAAAATAATTAATCAGATTTAAGACACAAAGGGTTCCCAGGAAAGAGTTATACCCACCCTTTGGAGCCGAATTCCTTTAACCACCGATCGAGTGCACAGGATCAATGAGGCCAGACAGGTCAATATAACGAAAGCATCGAAGATCATCATGTAGTGAGTGTTCTTCTGGACTGCAAGAACAAAAATGTATGTTTTTATCATCAGATGTGTTGACCTTTGTGTTGACTATTTCTAATGTTGACCATCAGATGTGTTGACCTTTATGTTGACTATTTCTAATGTTGACCGTCTTGACCACTGAAGTAAGAATCAAATTTTAATGTTAATTATGTTTATACAACTAAATTAAGAAAAACCTTTGCACTGTTCCCCAAAAAGGTTTATCTGCCAGATTTTCATGAGAGTGCAGCTGCACTACAGACGCTACTTCAGTTAATCTAAGAATGTTGGTGCCATTTAAAAATGTAGCAGAGTGCTTCTTACAGACCTGCAGAGTTAGAGGTGGGAGTTGTCACAGAATCACTGGAATGGGCTGCCCAGGGGGGTTGCGGAGTCTCCTTCTCTGGAGATGTTTAAAACCCACCTGGATGTGTTCCTGTGTGACTTGGTCTGGGTGATCCTGCTGTGGCAGGGGGATTGGACTGGATGATCTTTCAAGGTCCCTTCCAATCCCTAAAGTTCTGTGATTCTGTTTGGAGATTGGAAGGGACTCCTGCTGGAGTCACTGAAGGTCAGGAGTGGCCTGATCTAGGGAAAGTTGTTCCTGAGTGGGGAGGTTGGACTAGATGACCTTTAGAGGTCCCTTCCAGCCTAGAACATTCTATAACTTTTCCTTGCCTTCCAGGAAACAATACAAGGTACTCCCAGGGTTAAGTTTGGAAACTGTTATGGAGGCCATCTACACAGATACCAACTGTGAGTTATGAAACAAGCCTGGCAGCAGAGCTGCACTGCTGCAGCAGCAGGCTGTTGGAGGTAGCATGCCATCTGGTGCACACTTACAACACAGCAGCTAGCGGGGGAGCGTTCAACCGCTTCCTAGTGTGGGCACAGCAAAGGGAAAAGCTGCACAGTAGGAAAACGGACCTTACTTCAGGGATCAGAAGAGAAAAAGTTGAATAAAGAGTCTTGGAAACTTCTGACCTTCGAAGAGATTGTTTTCTCTAATCAAAATTGATCTCAGACAGTGCTTTGAGCAGAGCCAATGCCTGCTAACAGAGGGTCATCTTGTGAGTAACTGTTTGAGACAGGCTAACAGCCAAATGCAAACCAAACAACATTGAAGCAGCAGTAAGCAGTGCTTCGAGCAATTCTGCTCTAGCAAGACTTAGCAACACTGCTTCCTTGTCTTTCCTGGTGCTAAGTCCTGAAACAGGAGTGATTCAGTTTCAACTCTTCACCACCATCATGTGCTGTTCTGTTGCCTGGTGCAGTTGACAGCCCTACCTTAAGCAATGAGCAGCACAGGTTCAGTAGCCAAGAGCTAGAAGTATGCACAGTGAATCATAGAATCGTTAGGAGTTGGAAGGGACCTTGAAAGATCATCTAGTCCAATTCCCCTGCCACAGCAGGATCACCTAGACCAAGCCACACAGGAACATGCCCAGGTGGGTTTTAAACGTCTCCAGAGAAGAAGACTCCACAACCCCCCTGGGCAGCCCCTTCCAGTGCTCTGTCACCCTCGCCGTGAAGAAGTTCCTTCTCATATTGATGTGGAACCGCCTGTGTTCTGCCTGACACGCATTCCCCCTTGTCCAGTCATTGGATGACACCGAGAAGAACCTGGCTGTATGTCAATATCACCCCATCTTTTAATAAAGAAAAAGGTTAACAAGCAGTGTGCTCGTGCAGCAAAAGTTTAGCATGAAAACATGAACACACTGATGTCACTTACTTGATCCAGAAACATGCCAGTCTTTGCACTCCCTGATTGCTATGTCATTGTCAAGACTTATTTTAATCCTTCCACTATGTGCTTTATTATCAAACACTATCTGCATTAAAAACAAAAACAGAAGAAAAATGAGTTAATGTATTTTTAAACTTAAACCATTATGTATTGCAGAACATTGCATTTCTAAATTTGCATAGTTATTCACAATAATTGTCCTACAGGAGAAGCTACAACACTTGCTTAGAGTTTATTCAACAACATGCTGTCAAAGTGAAAGACAAATCTGCTGAACCATGTGTTTGCCACAAATTGCTTGATCAAGATTAAATTCTTTTAAACTGCAGTCTCATTCCTTTATGATCTAAAAAACATTCATTGAAATATAGAATCACAGAACATTAGGGATTGGAAGAGACCTTGAAAGATCATCTAGTCCAATCCCCCTGCCACAGCAGGATCCCCCAGATCAAATTGCAGAGGAACACATCCAGGGAGGTTTTAAATGTCTCCAGAGAAGGAGACTCCACAACCACCATGGGCAGCCCCTTTCCAGGGCTCTGTCACCCTCATTGTGAAGAAGTTCTTTCTGATCCTGATGTGGAACCTCCTCTGTTCCAGCTCACACCCATTGCCTCTTGTCTGCTCTGGCTGTGCAAGGTATGTTTTGAATGGGACACGTGGCAGTCTTCCACGTACCGTCAGGGTGAAGTCATAACAGTCAGGGAGCTCGTGGTGACGAACAGTCTGTAGATTGATTGCCTTCAGATTGAACATGAGCTGCACCATCACCAGTCTGCAACAGAGCTTTGTATTAGTTTTTCACAGGGAAAGTGCACAAACACCCCAATACAGGAGGTGCCGACTCCTCCTCACCTGTGGAAATCCAGAGTGAAATTCAAATTGTGTTTTCCCACAGCTGTGTTGTCTAACGGCTCCGCTGGGTGGATGTGCAAGCAGTCTGCAATGGATAAGGACTCACAACAATCTCATGGGTTATCATGCCCTTTAAGTGTAATCTGCCCGTCCCACTCCTGAGGCTGCAAAATGCCAATGGCTACACCAGGCAAGATAGCACTTAAGTGGGGAGGTCATTTAGGAGGCTACCTGACAAATACACTGGCTTCCATCAACCAGCCAAGTTGGCTTGTGAATTCATCGGGGACTCCTGAAATCAGCCCAAAATACCTGTGTTAGATGGTCACCAGTGCAGACACCGTTTGTGGCAACAAACGTAAAGGACTGTTAGCTTGTAGGTGAGGGCTAGAGGTTGGCTGCACAGTACAGTTTTGGCTGGTAGTAATTTCAATACAGATCATTTGAAAGGACTATAGAATATTGGATGTTTAGAGAAGTCATCGTAAACTTAGGGTGCTTCTTTCCATAGTACTGATAGAGTAGATTGGGTTCATTACCAGTCACAATTTCTGGGTCTATATCAAAGGTGTCGTTTCCAGGACAGATAGTTCCTCGCTTGTAAAACTGCTGACACACAGCCAGACCCGTCTCTTCTGTTCCCCTCTTCTCATAAGCATGGTTTCCAACGGAGATGTTGGGCAGCTGCAAGTACTAAAGTTCAGAACAAACAGAAAGCTACTTAGATGGTGCTGAAACTATTAGCCCCTGAAAAGAAACCCCAAGCCAGGAGTGTATGAATCTGTGCCACACATAACAGTTAGTCTATTGGTCAGCTTTATCATCACAGGTACAATGTTCTGGCAACCTGAACAAGTCAACACTCCAGGCCTAAGCAAGTGGCACAGAAGTTAGGTTTCAGATACTGTCAGGGAAACCAGGTGAGGAGCCTATGGGTTGTATACAGAGTAAAAGAATTGTTCATGTTGGAAAACACCTTTGGGATCACTGAGTATAATCATCAACCCTACTAGACAAGTTTACCCCTAAACCAGATCCCCCAACACTACATCTAAGCATCTTTTAAACTCAGCCAGGGATGGGGACTCAACCACCACCATGGGCAGCCCATCCCGGTGCCTGGCCACTCTCTCCTTGAAGAATTTCTTCATACCCTGTTGAAGCTTGAAGCCCTTCCCTCTGGTTCTGTCACTAACTACCTGTGAGAAGAGACCAGCACCAGCATCTCTACTGTCCTTTCAGATAGTTGTAGAGAGCAATGAGGTCTCCCCTCAGCCTCCTCTTACTCAAATTAAACAGCCCCAACTCTCTCAATCTCTCCTCATCAGACTGATTCTCCAGGACCTTGCCCAGTTTCATTGCCCTTCTCTGTACTCGCTCCAGCACCTCAATGTCTCCCTTGTGCTGAGGTGCCCAAAACTGGAGCCAGTACTCACGATGCAGCCTCCCCAGTGCTGAGCACAGGGGAACAATCACCTCCCTCCTCCTGCTGAACACAGTTTCTAATACAGGTCAGGATGCCATGAGCCTTCTTGGCCACTTGCCACGCTGCTGGCTCATATTCGGCTGCCTGTCAGTTGGAACCCCCAGGTCCTTTTCTGCCAGACCGCTCTCCAGCCACCCTGCCCCAAGCCTGTAGCGTTGCAGGGGATAAACACATCGCAGTGGCAATTCTTACCTGGTTTATGGCAAAGAATATCTGGTCATAGACATCGGTTTGCGTGTACACAGCGTAGGTGTCATCCATTCTGTCCATGTAGCCTTTCAAGAAGAGATGCTTGAATGCAACAGTATTCTCTTCTTTGAAGGCAACCACCATCTGATTGCTCAGTCCAAAAAACACCAGCTGAAAAAGACATGGACATTTGCTGTTCAAAGACAAAGTTGTCTTCTGGATTAACACGTGAATCGCGTCCTGCAAGCAGCCACTCCTCCATCACACTGCTACACTTCCATGCAGGCTGCTCCACTTCACAGCTGATCAAAAGCAAGCCTTCAGGGAACGATGGGTTTGAAGAATGTTCCTTTAACATGTTCACCAGCATCTCGGCCAAGGACTTGCATTTTTACAGAAGAGGACACCATCTCAAATTCAAGCTGCCCGTGTACTGTTACACGTGCTTTGTTAGCTCAGCCCGTCACTCACACAAATTCCTTTGGGGAGTATCAGTGGATCCCCGCGAACACGCCAGGACAGGGCTTAATCAGCCCTTTCTCCCAAGTCCTTACTCCAGCCCAGAAAAGGCAAACTGAGGACAACTCAGCAAAACAAACATCCCCCCCCCCTCAGGTTTGGCTGAAAGGTGCTTTGAGAACAACTGACCGAACTGCGCTTGTAACAGGATAACCTCTGAAGCAATTGTTTGTGAAACGCTAGCACGAAGCCCTGCTAGTCCAGGCTGGAAGAGGCTTCTGGAGGACCACGACTTGTTTGTGCAGCTCGCAATTCTCTGCAGTGATTGCTGTTTGAAATCCAGCCTCAGAAGCATTGTGAAGAAACCCATCAGAGAGAAGTCTGAATCTGTAGTCTACAGGTTTGTTTATGGCCACAAAAACAAACTGGGTTTGATGAGGCTAACTCAGAGAGATAATAAAACGCTCCGCAGGGAAATTCAGCATGCTGGGCACACAGGAACACACCAGCAAACCACCAGGGCTGAGATCACATTACCTGATGGCACATTTTCCTCTGAAAAGGCTAAATCAGCTTCAGTTTCTTTCTTATTTTAGTACTTCCACCATCACATTTTAATTGCAAAATGTGACAGATGACAATCAGAGCACGATGATCACAGAACCACAGAACATTAGGGATTGGAAGGGAGCTCGAAAGATCTTCTAGTCCAATCCCCCTGCCACAGCAGGACCACTTAGATCAAGTTGCACAGGAACATGTTCAGATGGGTTTTAAATGTCTCCAGAGAAGGAGACTCCACAACTGGGCAGCCCCTTCCAGGGCTCTGTCACCCTCACTGTGAAGAAGTTCCTTCTCATATCGATGTGGAATCTCCTATGTTCTAGCTCACACTCCTTGTCCTATCATTAGATGACACTGAGCAGAGCCTGGCTCCATCCTCCTGACACCCATCCTTTCACATGTTTGTAAACATTAATGAGGTCACCCCTCAGACTCCTTTTCTCCAAGCTCAAGAGACCCAGCTCCCTCAGCCTTTCCTCATCAGGGAGATGTTCCACTCCCTTCATCATCTTCGTAGTTCTGCACTGGACTCTCCCCATCAGTTCTGCATCCTTCTTGAACCGATGATACCTTGCAAATGAAAGCAGCAAGTAAGAGATGCAAACACACTGCAAAAGAAGTGAGAAGTGTCCCTGCCCAGGGTGAGGAGAGGTTGGCACTAGATGATCTTTAAGGTCCCTTCCAACCTAAACCATTCTATGATTCATGCAACTGTGGAAAATATTCTTCTCCATAATTGTATTGTCTGAGCACTGACACCACCAGAAATGTAAATCACATGCAGGCAGCTGTGAGGGATCATCTGAGGCTTTAGAAAGATGTTATGAAAGGCCTTCTTCCTCCTTAACTACAGAACTTTGAGATAAAAGGCTGTGTTTTAGGCAGCAGATAAATGTGTTGTCTGAAATCTATGGTGCACGGCTGGGTGGGGCAAGGCTTCTGGGGTTTTTTGTCCAAGAGTTTGGGTATCATAGGCAAGGCACAAGCAAATATCATGAAAAAGCTACTCATTTCAGTTGTTATCACTGGGATACTGGAACACAAGCAACTGTTCCTTCCCTGGAACACTCTCAGAGAGAACACCCCATGTGTAAGGATGCCATCCTCTGGGGGGAAAAGGAGAAGAGGTAAATTATAAAGTAAAGCAGAACCCCTACACACAGCTCCCTTCATCTCAGCAATTAGAAAACCTGTCTTTTAGTCAATGGCTGTAGGCAAAAACGATGCCATCAGCGACGTAAGCTTCATATTTTAAACAAAGATAGATTTCCAGTCTATCCCATCCCTGTTTCTGCACCGCATCAAGAACAGCAGTTACCATCTGCGCTCATTATTTGAATTCCATGAGCTACAAAGAGTCTCCCTGCTTCCCTAGTCACTCACCTGAATAGTAACCATTGCTATTTTGAGTAGCTGAATCCCAAGTTTCCAAGGTTTTCTGCCCCGGGCCCAGAATTTCTCACATGGGTTCATGAAGAAGAATTTTAACTTCCTTCTAAGCTGGTCTTCCAAAAGCCCCTCCTGTGACACTGACAGCTGTCGTTTGTAGCTGCAAAGTCTGTCTTCATCTTGAGCGCTGCAGCTGCTAACAGCCACTTCAGTATTTTCCATTTCTGAAATGAAACTTGTGTCAGCTGAAAAACATGGAAGCGTGAATGCAGTAGCATCAGATCACCCTGCACTGACAACCTGGAGTCCAAACACATTTACCTTCTGCGAAGTGCACTCAAGCATTATACTGGATGTAGGAGTTCCTCACAACACAGCACATGTTCTGCAGAACCCAAAGAAAAGTTTGGGCAAGCTCTTAAAATCCTAGGAAGGCTGTTAGGACATTTATTTAATAGCAGAATTTCTGTCCTTTTGGAATGACACACTTACTGAAAAACTCTTCCTCTCTCACTTGCCAACAAGATCATTTATGCAAGACATTCTGACTCATTTCCTTCTGTGTCCAGAAGAGCACCCAAAGCCTCTCACAAGCGTTCACTCTTCTGGAAGGCTTATCTACTCCTGTCGCTAGTCTTTTCCCCTGCTGTCAGTCTGCTGTCGAGCCCTTGAAAGCAACGGAATTTTCAAGGCAGCATTTTTCTTAGGCATTAGTATCGTTTGCTTTTGGAAATGAAGACCCAGCCTGACAAACAGCAATTCAAGTAAACTACCCGAGCACATGAACTTGCCACTTAGTCTGTTTCTTCAGCTGGAAAAGCCTGAGTGCAAATCAACGGAGATTGTGAAAGGGCAAAAAAACTGCTAGGTAATTGTATGCAGCGTTTAATTAGGCAGAGACTCACATTTCAGATGAGCACGAGGGGTAAGATTAGAAGAGAACCTCCTAAGCACAGTCTGAGATGCTACAGTGTTCTACACGTTAAGGTGTTAACTGCTAGTTTCACTGGCTCCCAAACATTTTACAAATGCCTTACAAAGTACTTACGGAGTAGCCTGGGCTATTTATTCCAGATAAAAGGCACTAAAAGCATACAAGACTACCTAGGTTATGAATAAATCTGAAGACGTAGCATATCGGACACTTTACTTTTAATTTGCATAAGTAAAGTTTTTTATATAACTCAAACAATAAATAATCAACAAGACTGATCTTTTCCAATGCTTCTGTCACAACCCTCTCCTCCAGCAGCCATTGCTCGTAGGAGAGCACAAGCCTGTTTTCTGACACGATTCAAGACCTTCAGTCTCCCCAGCTGTCAGAGAGGGTAGGGGAAGTTTTGAGTCAGCAGTTTAACAATAAGAATAGGCCTGTAAACAGGCTTTAGAAAAAAATCAGCTGTAGTCTTATCAGGTCTCCATTGTCCTGCAGGAGACATCAAGCCACAGCTTCCACTCAGCTTTCCCACTGCTGATCAGGCGCCTGTAAGTGAAGCCCCGCTTCCACACCGCGCTACTCCTGGCAGGACATCGCTTCGTTTAAAGAGAAAATTAAATATAGTTACTTCTCGACCTCCCGGCAGCGACTGGAGAAGACGTTCCGGACAAACACAACGCACTGCACGCATGTCCCCTTCCCGCACCGCCGGGGAGGAAAGAGAAGGGTCGCAGCGGCAGTCCCCGGCCCCGGCCGCCCCCGGCCCGGCTCTGCCCTGCAAACGGCGGCCGAACTGACACCCTCGGAGGCGGCCGGGCTCGCCCAGGGCACCGACGCCGGGGTCCGCTCCGCTGCCCTCAGCCGGGCGGGTCCCCGGGAGCCGCTGCCGGTGTCCCGCCCTCCGCAGGGCAGCGGGCTCGGGGGGCTCTCGGGGAGGCTCTGCCGACCCTCCCCGCGCTCGGGGCTGGGCTGATGGTCACACGCAGAGGCTGTCACCTGTGCTCCGCAGCTCCCGGCGGCCGGACCCCCTGCGCTATGTACACAGGCTGCGGGACGGCGGTGCCGCCTCCAGGTGCGTGAACTCGGGCTCCTGCAGCGGGAGTACGGAAGGTACCGCTCACGTCGCCACTAGCTGTGTCTCCTCCGTAACGAAAAAGCCGCTCGGGTCACGCAGCGGGGGTTATGGAGGGCACGGCGAGCTGGGTGCATGACAGACGTGAGGTCATCCTCCCTACCTGCAATTAAGCTTATTACAGTTATTGCCCGCGCTTCAAAGAAAGGCTCTCCTGTCCCGGGCGTGGGCCAGCTGTCCCTGCTCTGTGCAGGTGACCACTTGGTGCCTCTACCCACGAAACAGCGCAGGTGGGGGCAACGCGGTCTGGGGTCCAGCAGCCCGATCCCTGCCTCAGGCGAGTGCTACTGTGGAGAGAGAAGGTGGAATAACAACAGGACAAGGCGAGCCCAAGAAGGGTGTCAGGCATTTTGAGAGAGGGACATTCCTGGCTGTACAGGAAGCAATGGAAGCATCGTAAATAGAATCACAGAATCACTACAGCCGGGAAAAGACTTCTAAGATCAAGTCCAACCATCCACTCAACACCATCATGTCCTGAAGTGCCCTGTCTACACTTCTTTCTAAACGCCTCCAGGGCTCCAAAACTTCCCTGGGCAGCCTGTTCCAATAGTCGATAACAGCAGCAAAGAAACTTTTCCTAGTGTTCAATCTGAACAACTTGAGGCCATTTCTTCTCATCGTCTCACTTGCTAGTTGGGAGAAGAGATCAACTCCCACGGCTCTACAACTGCTTTTTAGGAAGCTGTAGGGAGTGGTGAGGTGTCCCCGGGCCCTGCTCTTCTCCAGACTATTCAACCCCAGCTCCTCCAGCTGTTCCCCGTAACACCCGTCAGGAAAGACAGCCAGGAGAAGACCTGAAACCTATGAGGAGGTAGAAGGTCCCCTGGAGTGCCACCAAGGAGCAGCATTTGGTGCTCCACGAACACAGAGGGCTGGGCGCTGCGAGACGCCCGTGTTTTACGCCACAGCAAAGCAAACCAAACGACTACCAAATCGCCTCGAATCACCCAAACCCTACGCCCCAGCTGGACACTCCTCCAGCACTGCTGGGCCAGCGTGCGGTCGGGCCAGCCGCACACAACCCGCAAGTGGCCAGCAACCAACAGCCCTCCGCAAGGCATGCTGGGAGCTGTGGTCTTCATCCGCACGGCCGCGCCTTTACCAGGAACCGCCAATAGCAGCTTCTTTCCGCAGGGGCGGGCCAGAAAGTAGCGCTCTCATTGGCTGCCGGAGACGTCAATCCAGGCCAGCCCCTTTGCCCTGACACAGGGACGCGGCCAGGTGGGGACAGCCGGGGGGGCCCCAGCGGCACCCAACACCACCTAGCAGGATCCAGCAGGACCCAGCAGTACCCAACAACGCGAGGAAGCGGGTCAGTGCATGGCTGCGCTCCAGCCACCCAGCCCGCTCAGTGTAAGGACGAGACGATTCTCTCTCTCGCCTTTGCTTACAAGAAGACCCACCAGCAGGCATTGGGTTCTCTGGCGTAAGCGTTTGTATAGGGCATCTCTGGCCCAAAAGCCCCACAGACAGAACACGCACTGCTGTCTGCCTCCCGACAGGGCCATGCTAGGGCAGTTTCAATACTGCACTCACTCGCTGTTCAAATAACAACCCAATTGCCAGCAGATGCGGTGATAACACACACCAGTCACACTGGCTCGCTCCAGCATGTGGGCCAGTCCTCACTAGCCCCGGCAAGGTTGTAACAGAGCCACGCTTCCACTCTTCACACCTTTTTTTTAATTCATTGGTGGCTTGGTTTCCATAGCCAGAGGAATTATGTTTATTTTTAGTAGCTCTCCATTTTCCACCCATCAGTTTGTCCTGTGTTTGAAAGGGTATGTTTTGGCAGCCTTCCTGTGCACAGGCTCCAGGATTTAGCTACTTACTGTGCAACTCAATACTTCTGCACTCCTTTGGTTTGCATGCAGCCCGTCCCTGAGTAAGCTCGTGATGCCAGCTAGATCTTGTATCATGAAAGATGTGAATAATATCCCCCAGTCACTTTCTCCATGCCTCTCTTGATTTTATTGACTGTCACTTCCTCCTTAGTCCTGGCTAAAAAGAATCCTTGATTATTCCTAGTAAAAAAAGCATGTTCCATATCTTCAGTCATCCACATCACACTTTTCCAGTTCTGTTTCTCTTTGAATGGAAGAGAGAAATAGAACACAGTATCATCCACTGTTTCAAAAAAGTTTTCCATTTTGTTCTGTATGCCTCATTCTTCACCTAATTTTACACATACAGTACTTGGAATCCCAGAGCCAGTAATTGTGTCTTTGTTGGTTTCTATCAGCCAATTCATGAGAAGCTGTATGTGTGAAATCAGTCACATTAAAAAGAACTGGTCATATGCTGAAAATATTTTGCTCCCTACAAATTGCACAACGATGTGTCGCAGAATCACAGAACATTATGGATTGGAAGGGACCTTGAAAGATCCAAACTCCCTGACACAGCAGGATCAGCTAGATCAAGTTGCACAGAAACATATGCAGGTGGGTTTTAAACGTCTCCAGAGAAGGAGACTCCAAAACCTCCCTGGCCTGCCCATTCCAGTGCTCTGTCACCCTCACTGGGAAGAAGTTCCTTCTCATATTGATGTGGAACCTACTATGTTCCAGCTGACACCCATTGCCTCTTGTCCTATCATTAGATGACACTGAGCAGAGCCTGGCTCCATCCTCCTGACACCCACCCCTCACATATTTATAAACATTAATGAGGTCACCCCTCAGTCTCCTTTTCTCCAAGTTCAAGAGACCCAGCTCCCTCAGCCTTTCCTCATCAGGGAGAGATGTTCCACTCCCTCCATGATCTTTGTGGCTCTGCGCTGGACTCTCCCCAGCAGTTCTGTGTCCTTCTTGAACTGAAGGGCTCAGAACTGGACACAATATTCCAGATGGTATCCAAATGCACACAGGCATTATTAATATAAACTTCAGGTGTTTGTATTACTTGTTCTTTGTGTTGAGCAAAGGAGAATAAATGTAGTCATGGAATGGCTTGGGTTCGAAGTGGCCTCAGAGATCATCTAGTTGCAATTCCCCTGGCCCTACAAAGGGACACCTCTCACTAGACCAGTTTGCCCAGAGCCCCATCAAAGCTGACCTTGAACACTTCCAGGAAAGTGTTCCAGTGCTTCACCACCGTCATAGTGAGGATTTTCTTCCTAAGATCTAAATCTACCTTCTTTTGGCTTGAAAACAATCCCTCTTGTCCTATCACTAGATGCCCTTGTGCTTAAAGCAACAATGCTTGTGGATTTATGGAGAGACTGAGTCATTGTCAACATGGCAATTTCAACAAGTTCCTAACGATGCACACGTTTGTGATAGTCTCTGTGTAGTGCTTTGGTTAAAAATAAGCACAATCAATTCTCCTGTCATTCCAAACTGTAGCAAATTACACCCCTAAATTAGTAAGGCACACAGAGGCTTGACCTTGAATCGTTCATTTAGGCAACAAATAAATTATCCTGTGTTCTTGACTTCAGACATCATCATTTCTTCTACTAACAGCTAATGAACTTTCTCCTTTTGAACAACCTAGCAACGTCACGGATTTGGTTTGTGATTGTGAGTGTTTCAGTACATTAGATGATTAGGACATTTGCCTGATGTTATTCTTTTTCTTGAGCCTAATGTTCCAAATATTACAGCCATTAATAAATAAACTAAAAAATGTCAAATAAAGCTGACAAATATTTACTTGCACTTTGCAAATTAAATAATGTAATGTTGTGTTCCACTGAAAAATTGATGGAAAATAGACTAAACACTTCTAATGACATGTTAATGTCATAAATTACTGGTGGACAGCAGAATGACCATGAGCCAGCAATGTGCCCTTGTGGCCAAGAAGGCCAATGGCAGCCTGGAGTGGTGAGACATGGGGGCAGTTAGCAGATAGAGGGAGGTTCTCCTCCCCCTCTACTCTGCCCTGGTGAGACCATCTGGAATATTGTGTCCAGTTCTGGGCCCCTCAGTTCAAGAAGGACACAGAGCAGCTGGAGAGAGTCCAGCACAGAGCCACAAAGAGAATGGAGCAGAACAGCTGCCTGATGAGGAAAGGCTGAGGGAGCTGGGTCTCTTGAGCTTGGAGAAAAGGAGACTGAGGGGTGACCTCATTAATGTTTACAAATATGTGAAAGGGTGGGTGTCAGGAGGATGCAGCCAGGCTCTGCTCAGCGTCAGTACAGCGTGAGTACAGGGGAAGGAGAAGCCCTGTGTGTACTTCTGCATCTGATTCCTTTAGCATAGGAGGGAGAACAGCATTACTAGGGGACAACTTTAAGAGCTTTGTTTTTTATAGTTCAAATATACTTGAAGTCAGCTGAAGGAAAAGGGATGTTTTCTACTTGCAAGTTCTTGTACTAAACATAGGCATGTGACTTATCTCAGCCCTCTCAGTGTTTCCTCTATTCACATGACTTTGCCTTTAGGTTACTCAAAAGAAAACATATCATTTCCAAATTGACTTTTTTTTCAGTGTATTATTAGCAAATGGTGAAGTAAAACAATGTGACTGCAATATATATGAGATGGTTCATAGTGTCCTTCAACTAATTTGTACAACAGCTAACCTCTCCACCTGTCCTGGAGAAGAGTCTCTTCTATCCAGAGGCATCATAATTCATTTCAAATTAGACTAGGCACAGAATCCATTCAGAAAATGGATCACAATTTTTTTTTAATGTGAATTATACAAGGAGATGGAAAAGAAATAACTTTGTGCTCTTTATATATTTATTTGTTGAATAATGGCAAAGTAGCCTCATTTAACCATCTGCACTGGCATGTACTCTGCATCAGGTAGCCATAAGGCTGGTGAAGGAAGTGGAACATTTCCCTTATGAGGAAAGGCTGAGGGAGCTGGGTCTTGTTAGTTTGGAGAGGAGGAGAATGAGGGGTGACCTCATTAATGTTGATAAAGATGTGAAGGGTGGGTGTCAGAAGGATGGAGCCAGGCTCTGCTCAGTGGCATCTAGTGACAGGACAAGAGGCAATGGGTGTCAGCTGGAACATAGGAGGTTCCACAACAGTATCAGAAGGAACTTCTTCCCAGTGAGGGTGACAGAGCACTGGTACAGGCTGCCCAGGGGGGTTGTGAAGTCTCCTTCTCTGGAGATGTTTAAAACCCTCCTGGATGTGTTCCTGTGCAACTTGGTCTAGATGGTCCTGCTGTGGCAGGGGGATTGGACTAGATGGTCTGTCGAGGTCCCTTCCAATCCCTAATGTTCTGTGGTTCTGCGATAAGTGTTTCAGACCTATAAACTAAGTACATCTGCTCCTGTAAAGGCTCCTTTGAAAAAGGACGACTGGCTAAATGTATTGAACACTACACATAAATATATTCTCAATATTTGTAGTCCTGTGTTTGCCAAAAAGATTGAGGGCAGAAAAAAACCCTAACTTTCTCCTTTCATTCAACATTCATGACCTGTGGGTTTTTTATAATCTTCCAAAAGCATCTTCCCTTGCAGACCAAAAGTTTCAGAATCCTGCAATGTTATTTTCATTTCTTTTTATTAAAAACAGAATAATAAATTATTATGGTCCTTCTAATGGATTAATAAAGGGGGCTACATTTGCCATAACTATCAAACAACAGAGAACAGCACTGCTGTCCTACAGGTGCAGCGTGTCACCTGTGATCCACAAGACCCAGTAGGATAGAGAAAAAAGCCTGAGGCTTTATAGGGTATATTTTTCCATTTTAGTTGGAGTGATAGAGCAAAATATGTAACTGTGAGCGTCACTCTGTTCCCACTAAAGCCAACAGCAAATTTTACCTTAAATTCATGGGGCATGAAGTAGGTACCACCAGGCTACAACCAATGACCCGTATCTTGCCCTCAGCGGTGAGATCCAAACTACAATTCAGCTTAGAAACTAAAATGGTATTGCTTGGTTCTAGGCTATTTGGGAACCCTGTTATGAAACAGAAGAACACTGTTTTTCAGTCCTGGAATGAAAGTCCATCCCAGAGCTTGGATCACCACTGATACTGCAAATGCACAGGCCACAGAGGGGTTTTTTTAATGCTCACACTATTTTAGGCCTTTCAAAGAATCACAGAACATTAGGGATTGGAAGGGACCTCAAAAGACCACCTAGTCCAATCCCTCTGCCACAGCAGGACCACCTAGACCAAGTCACACAGCAACATCTCCAGGCGGGTTTTAAATGTCTCCAGAGAAGGAGACTCCACAACTCCCCTGGGCAGCCCCTTCCAGTGCTCTGTCATCCTCAGCGTGAAGAAGTTCCTTCTCATATTTATGTGAAGTTTCATCNTGCTTGGTTCTAGGCTATTTGGGAACCCTGTTATGAAACAGAAGAACACTGTTTTTCAGTCCTGGAATGAAAGTCCATCCCAGAGCTTGGATCACCACTGATACTGCAAATGCACAGGCCACAGAGGGGTTTTTTTAATGCTCACACTATTTTAGGCCTTTCAAAGAATCACAGAACATTAGGGATTGGAAGGGACCTCAAAAGACCACCTAGTCCAATCCCTCTGCCACAGCAGGACCACCTAGACCAAGTCACACAGCAACATCTCCAGGTGGGTTTTAAATGTCTCCAGAGAAGGAGACTCCACAACTCCCCTGGGCAGCCCCTTCCAGTGCTCTGTCATCCTCAGCGTGAAGAAGTTCCTTCTCATATTTATGTGAAGTTTCATCTTTAGTCTCCCCACTGTAGCTCAGCTCTTTAGCTTCCTGTCAAGGAAACCCCCCATTCTAATTTAAGCTTTCACTGTTTTCGATAACCAGTTTCCACACTTAGTCACCCTGGACAGAAGAAGCATTTCCACCTATAAAAATACATCATATGAAAACACAGGTTATGATTTAATGTTAAAAATGGTATTAAACATACCTTGACACATGAAAACGTTACTATAATGATTAACTACTTAAAGTAATGGACCAAGTTTTAAGCTTCATGTGCTGCGTACAGTTCTAAGTTTATCCGTGTTACGTATCTTTCTGTAGAGAAACCAGAAACCATGTCAGAAAATGCCAAAACCAGCAAGACCTCAAAAAGCCCGAAAAGCTCAGCAAAGAAACAGAAAGTTAAAAAGAAATATAAGGAATCCTCGAAAGGAAGAGGAGCACAGTCTGGTATGTAAGCTACCGCAGCAATGAAACAAGCAGCAAGGTGGTCTCCCATGACAGCTTCCTGAATTACTTTGGGCCATGCACTTAAGTAAATATGAAGTAAATTAGAATAAGCTATTTCACATAAATGAGAGATCTGTAATTACAGATTCAGGCTCCATAAGCAATATATGGAACATTACAGAGCTACATCGCAATATTCACACTTTTTATTAGTAGTTTACACAGATTCATAGAACACTAGGGATTGGAAGGGACCTCGAAAGATCATCTACTCCAATCCTCCTGCCACAGCAGGATCATCTAGACCAAGTTGCACAGGAACATATCCAGGAGGGTTTTAAATGTCTCCAGACATGGAGACTCCACAACCACCCTGGGCAGCCCCTTCCAGTGCTTTGTCATCCTCACTGTGAAGAAGTTCCTTCTCATATCAATCTGGAACCTCCTGTGTTCCAGCTGACACCCATTGCCCCTTGTCCTGTCACTAGATGCTACTGAGCAGAGCCTGGCTCCATCCTCCTGACATCCCACCCTTCACATATTTATCGACATTAAAGAGGTCACCCCTCAGTCTCCTCTTCTCCAAGCTGCAGAGACCCAGCTCCCTCAGCCTTTCCTCATCAGGGAGGTGTTCTACACCCTTTATCATCTTAGATTAAATAGAGTTTGTTGTATCCTAACAACAGCATTGAAAGGCATTGGGAGGCTTAAGACACACCAAGTAGGGAGATCCACAAAAGCTGACAGCCCAGGGAGAGAGCATCTGACAGGGAGAGGTGCTCCCAGACGGGGGAGTTCACGTGCTCAGAATCAGACTGTGAAGGTAATAATAACAGACCTTGAAATACAGCAAAGAGCCACAAATTAATTTTGCAGTGTGTTTTATCACATTTTTCCTGAGAAGTGTGGAGGTACTCTCCTACTTGTGTCATATGAAGGGTATAGTTAACGAAGGGTAAGGCTAATGAGCCTTTGCTAAATACAAATGGGTTTTTCCAATGATTCATACACGTTCTCAGAAAAGTGGGAATATGCTCTTGCTTGGGTTTTATTTGCTTCATAGATTTATTTTCTTGCCATGACAGCCCCCTTCCTGAAATTGTTTTCACCTTTTAATCATATTTTCCCTCCCCAATGATTAATAGCTGCTGTGCTACACAGAATATTCCACACGTGAGTGTCTGCTCTCACTGTGAGATCTGCAGACTCTCTTTGTCTCAGGAGCTGGAGAAAGCCTGGCTTCTGCAGCACCTTGACACCCTGAGCAAACCTGCTCACCTCCCTGCTGTCAGAAGGGGCTAGAGTTGGCTCCTACCTGCACACCTGTCAGTTCCACTGTTGGTGGCAGTGAGCCTTCCCCATTTAGCTCCTCTTCACAGGATACAGCTGGCACAGGTACATACACCAAGCAGGTGCTATGGGGTAGCAGCCAGTGCAGGTTTCATCCATGGAAACAACAGTCTGCATCACCAGATGAGAGATTTCTCATGGCTTCCCTCTTATGCAGACCACCTGCTCAAAATAAAAAGGAATGGTTTCAAAATACATTAACACCTCCTAAAGGTACAGATCTGTTTAGAAAGGCTTTACTCACTTCTTGTCCTAATTTTGCATTGAGTAGAAGTTACTATTTCTTTCCTCATCACAGTTTAGTTTTAAATATATAGAGAGATTTTAAACAAGGAAAGGACTGTGTGTTTATAGTTAGTATGCGAAGAAGAAAAGTTAATGATAACATCATGTCATCACATTTCAGGGGACAAAGATGATGCTGATCTTTCCGCGGCAAGCGTAGGTAAGCGATGTGCCGATCGGCCTTTAAAAGTAGTAGGTTTGGAATATTGGAAGCATTTTGAAGGTTGAGTGGTACTAACACCAGGGAGTGAAAAGTAAAGATGATTTTATGTTACAAAATGGAAAATTAGAGATTATGAAGGAATGCAGCTATTAATTACAGTAGCAAGTAGCAGGCAGTACAGCAAGGAATGCTGAAACAAGAATGGCATTGTGCAAGATGTTTGTATCTTGGGATGGGAGGTCTTGGGATGAGGGGAAATACAGAGCATTACCACAGAATGGTAGGGTGCAGAGTGTTTGCCTTTAAGCAATTGAAAGAAAATACTTTTATCCTTTTTTAAAAATCTTTGATCTTTGTCAAGTCACTGAATCTAGTGAGATTATTTTAGCAGATCACCCCTTTACCACAGATATCAATAGACACTGGAAGGGGCTGCCCAGGGGGGTTGTGGAGTCTCCCTCTCTGGAGATGTTTAAAACCCCCCTGGATGTGTTCCTGTGCAGCTTGGTCTAGATGATCCTGCTGTGGCAGGGGGACTGGACTAGCTGATCTTTCAAGGTCCCTTCCAATCCCTACTGTTCTATGATTCTGTGACACTGATCGATATGTTTTGCTTTGTAGAAAACAACTGCCATTTAAGTGTCAAAGGAAATCAAGCACCTCTCTCTTGGCTGATGAGCAAGAACAAGGCAGTTTTATGCAGTTTCAACTACGGCCACAGTTATAAGCTAAAACATGTAAATATTTATATATTCACAATAAGTATTGTAATAATAATAAATATATAATATTTAATTACTATATAATAATATATAATGATATCATATATAAAATATATAGTATTATATGTAATGAAATATATCGCATTTTATTATTATTACAATAAAAATAAAATATATTGTTTTATCTTAAATACAAATCACTTTAAAAAAGTTTTTTCACACCTCTTATTAGATTTTTTTTTTTTACTTCATCTTTTCAGGATACTTGTTTGGATCAGACTTAAATTGACCCGTACGTAAAAATTATCTACAGTTCCCGGGAACACGCCAAGAGGTTATCTTCTTAATTAGCTTTTAGCAGGACAGCCTTTATTGCTAAAAGCTAAAACATCGTGTGGCAAATACACAGTTAGGTAACGTTTTTAAAAGCCATAAATCACTCGTCTTCCCACATAATCCTGTGAGCACATGAGTGGAAGTGAAACTTGCACGAATGAGCTTCAGCCAGCTGGGAAAGCTGCAATTAATGCACACGGGCAGCAAGCGAGCCCTCGGCTGATGAAAGCGGTTCTTTTTTAAAACTGCATTTCCAGTCTCCCTGGAGGGATCGGCTGTGATTTACGAGAGAGTTTTACCTCCACCTACTGGTAAAAAGGGTTTGAAGCCTTCACGACTAAACTCTTGTGAGAAACCGGTTGCTTTTAAAAGCACGAAACAAATGCTGCTACATACAGACACTGTCTGTGCAGGATTTGAACTGTGTGCACGGTATCTCCAATGTTCCAGCCTACACCCACTGCTCATTGTCCTCATAGAACCATTCGGGATTGGAAGGGACCTCAAAAGATCATCAAGTCCAGTCCCCCTGTCACAGAGCCTGGCTCCATCCTCCTGACATCCACTCTTCACATATTTATAAGTATTAATGAGGTCACCCCTCAGCCTCCAAGCCTAATGCATAACATGATGCATGCTTATGTTTCCTTTGACATTGAAACCTGCATGTCTTTGTAGAGTCTGGGGTTTTTTAGCATTAGCACTTGTGGATGAGGCTGTATTGCATGTTTCTGCATTTCAAAAGCTAACACCATGAATGCTTTTTGAATTAAAAAGTTGCTCCTATTTAAGATTATTTGATAGATCAAAAAAACTGAATGGTTTCCTTTTACTTACAATTATTTGATCCACAGGAATTACTTTCTGGAAAAAAAAAATACAGTGAGAATTAGCAAGTTATGTTTGTAAGTTTTTCTTTAGGTTCTAGCCCTCTGAACCCTACTGGCCACACAACCAACTCTGAGGCCTGCAACTGTACAGATGTTTTGTTCCCTTGCTCTTCTGACCATTGTCCTGTGAGCTGGCTTTACCCAGCAGAAGATGGAAAATGCACTGTGTTTTGGTGCACAACCCTAGGTTTCCATCCTCTTTTTTGCCAATGAAATTCAACTTGTAAAAGGATAACATATCTGCAATTTTTTCCTGCTCCAGTCTGTTAAAGCGCATGGTTGCTGTTTGCACCAGAGTTTTCATGTGCTTCCCAATGACATCCTAATGAGGCCTCATGAGTCTGGGTAGAGTGACCAGGGAGCCATGCACATCAACTTTTGCAGTTCCTTAAAAGGATTAAACATCTCATGCCACGGTGGAATAAATGTTAAATGTCAGATTCATCAAACATTATGTATTATGTGATAGGCTTACGCAGAGATTTCACTTCCCAGATGATAGAGATTAAAAAGGATTTATTGTTTTGTCAGTCCTTGTTGGCTCTGGTTAGAGATGGCTTCTCAAAACATGCTGAGCCAGCTGGTCAATAGCATCATTTTCAGTTTATCGACTTCAACTCAAGGCACACGCAAGGAGAAAAACACCACCGGTTCCAGGAAGTATGAAGAAGTATTAAAGAACTCTAAGGTTCCACATCAGTATGAGAAGGAACTTCTTCCCAGTGAGGGTGACAGAGCACTGGAAGGGGCTGCCCAGGGGGGTTGTGGAGTCTCATTCACTGGAGACGTTTAAAACCCACCTGGATGTGTTCCTGTGCTACTTGCTCTAGATGATCCTGCTGTGGCAGGGGGATTGGACTAGCTGATCTTTCAAGGTCCCTTCCAATCCCTAATGTTCTGTGATTAATACATTAATTAAGTAGGAAATGTCAGGCAGAGTCTTGTCCAAGCTTAACAAAATCTAACATAATTTATATTCCACGCCTTTCAAACTGTGAAAAACTAAGCTGAGCGATTCAAAGGCACTCTGTTAGGACCCAGTCACGACCCAGCGTTACTAAGGTACATGTCTGCGTTTAAACAACACTCAGCATCTGTTTATCACACAACTCTGCCTTCTTTCTTAGGCCACCCAGTTTTCACTAAAAAGACCCAAGAAATTTTTAATTGCCGACCTGATGAAGACGTCACAGAGGAAAACTGCTTCAAACTTATTAAAAAAGAGGACATCATTCAGGACCTGAAAACAAGAGCCGCAGTTTCCGATTTCCACCCAGTCAAAGACGTTGTCCTAGTAGGTAGCTCGGTTCTCACTTTAAGGCTTCATGCTCTCAGAGTGTATTTCTTTTTAATGACAAGGTCTGTTCTTGTTTGACTGTGTAAATACACCAGTGGTGTAACAGCCAACGGCTATAGGTCATGGACCACTACCAACTCAAAGCTTCTATAAGTCACCAGGCACTGTTTTTACTGTTTGCTTTCCACACACTTTTCTGTTTCTTATTTTAATACTAACAAACATTAATGCTTGTCTCCACTGCCATTAACACGCACTCCACACCAGATTCATATGGTCTAAGCCAATATTAGCACTGCTAGTGCTGATAGTTACAAGCTGCAGAGCTGATCTTTCACACACTGTTCACTGCTCTTTTGCAGAAGCCTCTGCTTGAAAAGCGCTGTCCTACAGTCCTTAGTCACAGGACAGGCCCCACTCACTGATGCTTTTTGCCCCAGAATTCAACAGTTGCACTGTAGTTGATCCACACAGAACTGGTGTTAAATTCTTGGTACAACTAGTCCTTTACATTTAAATGGAAAAGGGTTTCCCTTACAGCAACGCATCACTGATGAACTAGTACTCTCATTATTGCCCTCATAACTTTGTGTAAGGCAAAAGCTGCTTCTTTAGAGAAGTATCTGTGATTCCATGCTGAGTGCTCACATCTGGATTACCCAAAGCACTAACTGTTCCTTTCACAAAACAGAATGGAGATCGCACTGCAGCAGAATGAAATCATGAATGCTTTTTCTGATGAGTGGAAGGCCCTAGGAGAAGATGAAAGCAGTTCTGGTGGCAAGCCAAACGTTTACCTTAAAGCACACCAATTGTTTACACATCTGTGCTATCTCAAGGACAGAACTATTAGCTACATTTGCTGGCATCCAACCATTTATGGTAATGCAGTACTGATTTTAGCCTTGAATGACATGTAATGACAGCTATAAAAGATGCATATTTCATAAAACTATCAGCTCTTATATTTAAAAAAATCAAACCTGATTTAGTATGTCTGTTAGAATTGCTGACTTGAGACAAAGTGAAATATTAAACAGATGAATTCCCAGTGGAGTTCAAACAGGCCATGCAAAGTCACTCACCTTCTCTGGAGACATTTAAAGTCCACTTGGCTGTGTTCCTGTGCAACTGGATCTAGGTGATCCTGCTGTGGTGGGTGGACTGGACTGGATGATCTTCCGAGGTCCCTTCCTAATGTTCACACTAATGTGTAAGTGGAGATCATAGGAAATTTCTCCCTTATGAGGCTCTTTTAAATGCAGCTGCAACTGTGCCAGGTCTCCCCGTTGGCTCTGCATACCACTGTTCTTCTCCATGTGGCTGGTTCTTGCAGTGTGCCAAATGCTTGTGAGGAATGTCACAGCCACAATGGGATGTGGCTCAGCTGAGTGCCAGGGAGCATTACAGGACAAGAGTGCTAAATGTCTTCTCCTGCTCCCTGCCATGACTACTGTTCCACACAGCCAGGCTTAAAGACACGTTGGAGTTCTGTGTTAAGTGTCACAGAATCACAGAACATTAGGGATTGGAAGGGACCTTGAAAAATCATCTAGTCCAGTTCCCCTGCCGCAGCAGGATCACCTAGACCAAGTCACACAGAAACACTTCCAGGCAGGTTTTAAACGTTGCCAGAGAAGGAGACTCCACAACCTCCTTGAGCAGCCTGTTCCAGTGCTCTGTCACCCTCACTGGGAAAAAGTTCCTTCTCACATTGATGTGGAACCTCCTGTGTTCCAGCTGAAACCCATGGCTCCTTGTCCTGTCATTAGATGACACCGAGAAGAGGCTGGCTCCATCCTCCTGACACCCACCCTTCACATCTTTATCAACATTAATGAGGTCACCCCTCAGCCTTTCCTTTGCTCCAAGCTCAAGAGACCCAGCTCCCTCAGCCTTTCCTCATCAGGGAAGATGTTCCACTCCCTTCATCATCATCGTGGCTCTATGTGCACAGCACACTAACAGCCAGTGCTGTAGCCTATTCAAGGTATTAACTCATCCATGGAGATCTGATTTCATGGTGGGTGGCTGGGACTATGCACCTGTCACAGAACTGATAGAAATCCATGGAGGGGTCTTTTTGCCTTCTTTCAGTGTATTCAGGAGGCATAAATAGAAGCCACTGTGGACAGTCAAGCAGCATGTTGAAACTTCGATTATGTCTCCTGAGAACATGCATTTTCTCTCTCAATCAGGTATTATAGCAGTGTCAGCACAAGAGGAGCTTTCTCATGAAGAACAAGTTGACTTGTCTGATAAATCACTGCACCAGCAGTCAGCAATAGCTATTTTTAGCTTTTGTGACCCTATCCAGCCTCAGGTATTTAATCAGAGCTTTTAACTCTTATTAAAACTCATAATAATAGTTAAACTATTAAATTATTAAACTATTAATAACAGTTTTAACTATTATTAAAAGTATTATTTTTACTGTTATTTAAACCAAGTGTTTAAATAACAAGAGAACAATCAGTGTGGCTCTACTTCTCAACTAATTTTTTTTCTTCTTTCTAGTTAATACTGGAGTGTCCTGGGGATCTAGTTAGTGATGTCCCTGCTCACTGCAGAGGAGTTGGACTAGATGACCTTTAAAGGTCCCTTCCAACCCAAAGCATTCTGTGGTTCTCTTTGAGGAGCACCGAGTGCTCATTTACTCCTGAAGCACTGCAAGCAAGTTGGAAATGCGAGTGCAATCAAATGCAAAATAACAACTGGGAATAATCTAGGACAGCAGATCAAAAGGAAGAAGACTGAGATCTTTAAAAGGCTTGTGCAAATTAACACATTCAAAACATTCTGACAACACATGTTTCAGACTTCACGGACACGGCAGTCCCTAGCGACGTGGCCAGGGAAATGAGGAGAAGGGTGCGCATTCATCGTTCCATCGCAGAGCTGATAAAACTAGTCACTGTGAAATTGTGCTGCAGCAGTACCCATGGACACTAACTGAAACCAGATGTCTCCTATGAAGAAGGGGCCTGAGCAGCAGCTTGCTGTTGTGGTTTTTGTTGCTTGGGTGTGTTGCTCTTTTGGCCAAGGTTTACACTCAGAACGCTGTTTTCAAGTTCATCTGGGATAACAGACAGAGGAAACTCATGCTTGATTAATAGCACTGACAACGGAATGACTCTGTCAGTGCTCACCAACATGCACTGTGTCATATATTTTGTTATATAAGTGTGTGTCAGCCTTTGCACAGCCTTGCAGTTCCCGTGGCAGAGCTCCTAAAACGAGTAGTTTATCGTTCCACATCAGTGAAAAGACATTCAGTTATATCCAGGAAGTAATTTGGCTGCATGTGGTTGTACCTTTTTGACTCCAGGTAGACAACTCAGGAATGAGAGCAGGAGTAGGATTTGGCCTAAAAAGAGAAGTCCCAATGTAACTGAAGCTTTGCTGCACAGTTGATAATCACAGAATCACAGAACATTAGGGATTGGAGGGGACCTCGAAAGATCAGCCAGTCCAATCACCCCACCACAGCAGGATCCCCTAGATCCAGTCACACAGGAACACATCCAGGTGGGTTTTAAATGTCTCCAGAGAAAGACACTCCACAACCCTCCTGGGCAGCCCCTTCCAGTGCTCTTTCACCCTCACTGGGAAGAAGTTCCTTCTCATAATGATGTGGAACCTCCTCTGTTCCAGCTGACATCCATTGCCCCTTGTCCTGTCACTAGATGCCACTGGCAGACCCTGGCTCCATCCTCCTGACATGCACCCTTCAGTTTTAGCCAAAATATATGTTTTGCTTATAGTGGAAATTATATTTAAATCAGCCTGTAATCACTTGTTCCCCCCAACACCTTTATAACATATTAAGAAAAAATAAAGACATGAATTTGATATAAAACAATGACTACTTGGTAAATGATGAGCACTCTAACCCCTGCAAAATCCCACATATGCAAACTAAACTATTAATGATTAACATTCAAAGGCACTGCTGCCATCCTGCAGGGTGATCTAGCCAAACAGCTGCTTAAGAGGGATCTAAAGAGCCTAAACTTTGCAGAGATATCTTTCCCACTGCATGTAACTGTTAGAGCTGTTTCTCAATGATTTGTTCTCTGGTTAAACCGGATGAGAAAAAGTTGTGAACATGACAATCTAAGAGGGGCCTGACTTTCAGTGGTGCCAGCGGGTATTCACCCCGTGGTTTAGCAGTTTAGGTGTTGGGCAGGCTAAGCAGGTCCTGAACTCGCCTGGATATGTTCCTCTGTGACTTGATCTAGCTGATCCTGCTCTGGCAGGGGGATTGGACTAGATGAGCTTTCGAGGTCCCTTCCAATCCCTAATGATTCTGTGATTTTCAGATCTTACACAAGCAGAAGCAGTAACATGTTTTATTCCAGAAACACCTTTCATGTGTTTGAGTACTTGCTTCAAAGTACAATTTTTCTCTCCCACCTTCTCCCCTTGTAATTATTATCACTGTTGCTTTCCAGAACAAGAGAACAGATGCTGCTTCTGAAAACAGAGCTGAAGTGTGTGTGCAGCTTGCCACCTGCTCCCCTGATAGGTATGTATGTACAGCATGTACTCTACAAGACATAGAATCATAGAATCATTCAGGTTAGAAAGATCTTTGGGATCATCGAGTCCAACCATCAACCCTACTCTACAAGTTCAGCCCTGAACCAGATCCCCAAACTCTAAGCGACTTATAAACTCATTCAGGGATGGGTCTCAACCACCACCCTGGGCAGCCCATTCCAGTGCCTGGCCACTCTCTCCTTGAAGAATTTCTTCCTTAGATTGGATTGATGTCCAGTCTAAACCTCCCCTGTTGGAGCTTGAAGCCCTGCCCTCTGGTTCTGTCACTAACTACCTGTGAGAAGAGACCAGCACCAACATCTCTACAATGTCCTTTCAGATACTTGTAGAGAGCGATGAGGTGTCTCCTACACCTCCTCTTACTCAAACCCTGCCAAACAGCCCCAACTCTCTCAATCTCTCCTCATCAGATTTATTCTCCAGGCTGGAATACCAGCTTAGTTGCCCTCCTCTGCACCTGCTCCAGCACCTCAATGTCTCTCATGTACTGAGGAGCCCAAAACTGGACACAGTACTCAAGGTGCGGCCTCCCCAGTGCTGAGTACAGGGGGACAGTCACCTCCCTCCTCCTGCTGGACACACAGTTTCTGATACAAGCCATTGGCCTTCAAGTTTCCTCTGGAAAGCTTCACGGGGTACACTCCATGATTTAACTAGCACATTTCTGGATTCCTATCAGCCTGTCCTGCATAGCTGGAATTCTGTAAGCAAAAGGGAAACACAGCAAGTTCTTGGCCAGTTAAGCCCTTTGCAGTAACAGCATTAAGGGCTCATTAACTTAAAAACCTCACAACTATAGACTTACATTCTTTGTATACCTTGAGAAGTGTTGATCCCACAGGCATTTGCCTGGAGAACCCACTCTCCACACTTACATTAATGATGTGACCTGCACACAAAGCTGATAAAGATTTTGAGGCCACAAAAGTACTGCAAACTGCATTTAAACCTGGAGTCTTAGCTGGCAAAAGCATTCCACGTGAATCCCACCCGGATAGGTTCCTGTGCAGCTCAGCACAAAGAGTAAGTTCAAGTTTCTCTGTACCCAATTAAAAAGCCTTCATACCTCCATACGTTTATCAATAAGACTTTTTAAGTGCATCTCCTGTCACGGTCTCGCAGCAACACACCCAACAGCCTGTGAAGACTATCACTATGCCCTGGTTACCAGCAACTGCCTGTTTCATTCCATTAGGACAGAAGAACACTCAGAAATACACCATCCACACTGAAACTACCAACACTCTCCAGCAATCTCCATTCTTTAAAGACATCATTCTGAGCGTCGGAGGCCAGAATTTTGCCATTTGGAAAGAAGGGGTTACAGTAAGTTACTGCAACACAGCTCTAACGTATCACGGAACATTAGGGATTGGAAGGGACCTCCAGAGATCATCATGTACTTGATAGATATACAAGGCAGAACCTCCAGAAGCTGTATTTCTAGGAAAGTCACAGAGCTTCAGAGCTTAGAAATAAATTTGGTATAAGAAGGAGGTTTTCCTTATTAACATCAGAAGCCTGGTTTAGGAACAGCTTTATAAACTTACCTTTCACAGGAAAAAAGAAGTTATCTCCTTCAGTTCCAACCTTGTAAAACCTGCAGCTTCTCAAGAAATGATTTCTGCTGCAGGGAAACCAAGGAATAAGGGCAACGTGTGCTAAACACAGAATCATAGAACATTAGGGAACATAGAAGGTTCCACATCAATAACAGAAGAAACTTCTTCACAGTGAGGGTGGCAGAGCACTGGAAAGGGCTGCCCAGGGAGGTTGTGGAGTCTCCTACTCTGAAGACATTTAAAATCTGCCTGGATGTGTTCCTGTGTGACTTGGTCTAGGTGATCCTGCTGTGGCAGGGGGGGTTGGACTAGATGATCTTTTGAGGTCCTTTCCAATCCCTAATGTTCTGTGATTTCTTTTCAAACAACTTCAGAATGGAGTGATCCATCAGTCGAGCTGCTCTGCAGGAAGATACACATCAGGACAGTGGTCCTTAACGAGACCAGGAATTTTCTTCGTTGGCAGAGGGGACAGGAATCTGAACACCGCGCACATCTGCTCTAAGCGCACTACCGTAGCATCAAGCAATTGAAAACACTTAATTAAAAAGAGCTGCAAAGTATAAAATTTGAAGGTAATTTGCTGTGACAATGAGAGGAATAAGGCTGCTTTGTTGCAGCAGTGATCAACAAACCAAAGACCACAACAACAACAAACCCTCTACAGCTCATGCTTGGGTGGGGGTTACATGTTACTGTTGGAATTACTTAGACTGTTTATGTGTCTTCTGTCACATATCTTCCAGGAAGGGAGCACATTTTAGCTGCTTCTGATGATCTGGGAGTACTGCATGTTTTGGAGATCTGTCAGGCACTAAGCTACCCGTTGAGGAATGAGGTAATTTCATTTCCACATCGTTTTCAGCTGTTCTGTTCCTCCACCTCTCAACCAAAGATGAAACGAGTGTTTCCGTATCATCCAGTCCAGCAGATTGGCCTGCTACCTACTCTTATTTTTCCATCACATCTTCCCATCCTACCCCAGTTTTAAGGTTATGTAGTTTATAAGTGTCCCATGAAGGTTTCACAGAATCACTTCCAATCCCTAATGATTCTATGATTCTGTAAGATTAGAGATTGGAAGGGACCTCTAAAGATCATCTAGTCCAAGCCCCCTGCCACAGCAGGACCACCTAGACCAAGTCTCCAAGACTCCATTCTTCCATTATTCAGTCACTAGGAAATAAGTAAGTGGGAGACAAGAGGCCCCGAGGTCGGTGTCTGAGGGTTTCTTCATGCTTGGCTGAACTGTTTGTGCCGTAAGAAGCAGAAGGGACTTGAGAGCTCTTAAACCTTTGGCAAAGAGACTGAGGGTTTGAAGCATTAGCTCCTGCACCAGAAATGCTCAGTATTTTGCCTATCTGATCTTTAGGAAACAGTTAAATAATAGCAAATAATCAGCCAAGAAAATGCCAAGTAACCTAACGTAGCTACAGGTGATGCCTGGTTCTGTTGATTCGTGACAGCACTGATGCTATCCTCTGAAAAAAATGGGGTTTAAAATACAGGTTTAAAAGCTTAATGGTGCATTACTGCTTGGTGTGTTTCTCCTTCAGAGTATGATGACTGCTCTACAGGCAACAAGAGATGGACAAGCAAGAAAATGCAGACAACAGTGTTTCTGGAACTGGAGAAGCAGACACTAATGGATTTAAGACAAGCAAAGGGATAAGAAGTACTTTCTTCATCTTGCAGAACGTTACCGCATTTCAAAGCAGCAAGCTTTTATTTCAGGAACTCTTATTTCAGCAGAACATGGCTTCAGTAGCAAAGCATCTTGTGGTTAGAGATTATAGTTTCTTTAACTTTATCCATTTGTTGCCTCAAAAAAAGTAACTGGTTTGTTTATTATTAATACAGAATTTATACAGAATAATTAAACAGAATTCATTCTGAATATTCTGTTTAAATACTAGCTTTGAGTGTTTGGTGTCCGACAGGCCTCTACAAGCAGTAAAAATGTGAAACACAAGTCAGTTGGCCGAGCCCACTGAGTGCCAGTATTCACTGCTTCAACCTGCATCCACCTGCTCCCACCAGCCAGGAAGCCATTTCACTCTGGCAGTTACAGTCGTGCAGGACATCCACATTCTGCTACTCAGCTCAAAGGAAGCATCTCCTCCCTCACCCCAAAAGTATTCACAGAACCACAGAATCATTAGGGATTGGAAGGGACCTCGAAAGACCACCTAGTCCAATCTCCCTGCCACAGCAGGATCACCTAGACCAAGTTGCACAGGAACATGTCCAGGTGGGTTTTAAATGTCTCCAGAGAAGGAGACTCCATAACCCCCCTGGCAGCCCCTTCCAGTGCTCTGCCACCCTCACCGTGAAGAAGGTCCTTCTCGTATTGATGTGGAACCTCCTCTGTTCCAGCTGACACCCATTGCCCCTTTCCAATTTCATAAACCCTTTGAAATTTGGAGGCTGGACTTACCTGCCATCACCAGATTAGAAAATGATCGTTACTTGAGCCTTGCAATCAGAAAACCCAAGTCATGTTGCTACCTCAAAGACACCAGTATTATTTAAAACAAACAGCTTTCACCACAACAATTCTTCTCAAGAGCAAATGGTATCATATAGAAGTTGTAATAATTACTGATGCAAATGAGCCAAGTTCATGAATGTTCATGTCCATCCCCCATCCAGAGATGACCCTCCCCAAGAGGTGTTCTGCTGGGCTGCCTGGTTTCAATAGCCAGGTCAGACACCATGTAACTGTCGGGCAGCACTTAAACCTGTCGGGGGAGAACAGATTAAACTCTGTACGGGTGAGTTCACTCTTTCCATGACTCACCAGACCACAGACTCCTGCCAAGCAAAGGTCCATATGGTCGCAGTACACATTAAAGCACAAAAGACGACCGACACGGGGAATCTGCAGAGAGACTCCTCGGCTGACGAGCAGTAGCCAGCACCAGTGCTCTGCTTCATCACAGTAAAGCACAGGCAACTACAAAACAGGAGCAGCGTGAGCCACCTGCTTTCTGAAATAAACACTGCAGATTTGGTTTACGCAGTGTTAAAAAACCAACTCCTTCTGTTTCCTACAGCCAGGATCTCCCCGTCACGTACTTTTACCACTTGGATTGGATTTTGGTCAGATTTAAGGGAAATCTGGTGCCACTCAAAGGACTTGACTTGAAAAACAGTCTCTTATTTGTTAGTCTATTCCTGAACCCGCCGGCATGTATCATCTCCTTACCACCCTCATATTAAGCTGCCTCTGAATTAAAACCAAGGAAACCTCAACAAGCTCATTCCTACCACCGGCAGCACAGTGTTTGCAGCCAGAGCTCAAACAGGAAGAGAACACAGGTTCCCTGCTAAATCAATATTTAACAGCCTGCTCCACACAGATATGTAAATACCGCTCAACCGACTAATTAAAAAGCTCAGCCCTCTGTTATCAGGCCTGGACTTCAGTGGAACATCACCTCAGATCACCTTCCACAGATGTTTGATCAACAGGGCTGCAAGCTACACACACATTAAAGTCAACTATACGCTCAGGGCTTACCTGGAATGCCCAGCTGCTTCCCTCCACTGCAGCTCTGCCACCACAGCCTCAACGTGAGCCTTGTTCTCCACCACAGAGGAAACAGGCTTCAGCAGGGCTTTTGGAACAGTGAGGACAAAGAGGCAGCAGATCAGGGCTCTGCCAGTGAGACCCCTTCCACTGCCGGAGCAAAGTGATCTGGGAAGCTGCAGGAATCTCTCCCAGTCTCTGTTCCCAAACGCCAGACACACAGATGACATATTCCCCCAGGATCTTTTACCCTCTGAAATGCAAACCTAGACATTCAAATACCTGTAGGGTCAGCTTGGCATTCTCTCACACCAGACTCTTTCACAGAACAACTCTGTCTAGTAAAGTCTGTTGTTGACACCAGCCAGCTTCCTGTGTGGCCCTACAAAAAGCCAAACAGCATGAAAACAGTTAATTCATCGTGTAGGATGTCACTCAGAAACAAATGCATCCTAGTTGCACAGAAGTGAAACACCAGTCCTCCCCCCACCCCAAATAACCAGTCTTTCACCTGTTGCCAGCTCCAAAATCTGAGCTCAAGCCTTCTTCTACCAAAACACTTTTTTTACTGCTAAGAAAACCCTAGATCTTGGGATGGGAGGAAGACGAAGGGGTTAAGATGCAGCAGTAGAAACACCAGCTGTGTCTCTGGCTGATCAGATTTATGGATTTATTCTGTGACACCCCAGAGTGGCTACTTCTGCTGGGAATGTTTCCCTCTATGTTTAGAACGTTTGAATAGCTGCAGCTACGTTTCTTGCCCGGTGCATTAACAAGCATCCGCAGACGATGCATTTGGGAAAGACACATCTAGCATTCTGAGGTTTCCAAGTATGTAGGTCCCCAGCAGCTTAAGCCAGCCTGAGGTCATGCTGCGACACCCTCTGCTCCCAGTCCCACTCCATCCTTCCCCATCTCTTGCGTGCTCCTGTAATTAGCCGCTGTGGGAAGCTGAAACGGGGAGAAGCGACTCAGTGCCGTCTGGATCAGTCACAGAGCCCACATCGACACTCTTGTTTAAACAAAGTGCAGCAGACTTGGACTCTGCGCACGTCCTAGTCTGTTCCTGAACCCACCTACACGAGTCGCATCCCTAACACCTGGCAGCAGAGAGTTGCACAGACCTGCAGATGCATTCCTGCTTTTCCCTTGGGACCACAGGCTGTAAGTCTTTGTTGCCACTCAGCCCAGCATGTGGCCATCACTGCCCCATACCGGGGTACACTGGATGCGCTATTTTGGCGCAAGTCTGGAAACCGATTCTCTCAGAGCATCTGCGTTCATCTTCTTCACCTGGAAAGTGGGGGTCACACCTGGAGGAAGTCCATCATCTCCAAGGACATCTGCTTTCTGAATTCAACTGCAGCCTCTGTCCTCTGCATTTAACCTCTTCTAGCAGCAGTTATGAGCCTCTGCGGAACAGGAGCTGCTAGTCATATCAGGGCTACATCAAGCAGATGACAACAAAGCTCAACACAGCAAGACAAGTTCCTGGTGTGCCCACAGCCTTCCACAGCAGCTCTGCCCCACAAACCACACAGAGCCTGAGGCTGCTCTTTTGTACAGAGGAATGTTCATTACTACCTTGGCAGAAGTAGGCTGCTTTAATCTCCCAATTCAGGGTTTCTGGATTAGGGCAGCCTCCCACACTAGCCCTGTTCCTCAAGAAGCTGTAACAACCCACCTGGATACGTTCCTGTGCGACTGGATCTAGTTGAATGATTCTGCTGTGGCGGAAGGATTGGACTAGATGATCTTTCAAGGTCACTTCCAATACTTAACGTTCTGTGACTCTGTGATTCACACAGGCATTGATTTCTCCTGTTGTGGGATTAAAAAGTTACAGCTGACCGAGCACTGCACTGCTGCACAGAGTGGCAGAGCTCTCCTGTAGGAAAAGCTCAAGGTAAGCAACTCAGTGCAGAAGCCAGGCCATGCGTGAAAGCATCAGCATCCTGCAGAATCACAGAACATTAGGGACTGGAAGGGACCTCAGAAGATCAGCCAGTCCAATCCCCCCACCACAGCAGGATCACCTAGACCAAGTCACACAGGAACATCTCCAGGTGGGTTTTAAATGTCTCCTGAGAAGGAGACTCCACAACCCCCCTGGGCAGCCCCTTCCAGTGCTCTGTCACTCTCCCCATGATGAAGTTCCTTCTCATATTGATGTGGAACCCCCTCTATTCCAGCACACATCCATTGCCCCTTGTTCTATCATTAGATGACACTGAGAAGAGGCTGGCTCCATCCTTCTGACACCCACCTTTGATAGCTCACTTAGAATATCGCTCCTTTGGGATGCAAACAGAGTAGTAGTTATTTCTGGATTTTTTCCTTAATTATATAACTGAAACGTTTTCACAGAGTCACAGAACGTCAGGGATTGGAAGGGACCTCCAAAGACCACCTGGTCCAATCCCCCTGCCGTTTTGTTCTGTTGTCATTTCTAGACCGGCGCGACATCTGAAAAGCTAAAGACTTAGCTCGTCTGTACAGCCAGTGCAAAGGGAGGGCGCCAGCTCAGACACATCCCTAAATAACCACTAACTAGCCTTAGGCGAGTTTTGTTAATTCAAATTTTATTTGGGATTTCAATTTATCGTTGCAAAAGTCCGCACATCCTGCAGGTATAAAAGTTTAAAAAAATACATCGATTTCCCAAGAAATGCTCCCGGCTGAAAGCACACGTCCGTGCATCGTCAGTCTGATATTGCAATCAGTGTTTTGCATCTTTCAACGCTTTAAAAGAAATAAATTAATGAGGTTGACTACACAATTTGAAACCAGGCTAAAAGAATTCCTTAGAAAAGAGGCTGGGGGGGGAAGTTTGCCGTCACGATTCTTAATCCCTCGCTACTGTCAATAAATAACTCTCCAGTCAAGCAAAACAAGGAAGTAGAGGACAGCAGAAAGCACTTGCCCGCAGGGTGAGCGGGAAGCCGTGGCAGGATGCCAACCCGGTACCAAAAAGATGAAGAGAATTAAGCTCCACCCTGCCGGCGACTCTGCGTTTGACCTCTCAGAACCCAGAAACCCTCATGCCCCCTCCCGCCCGCGTCCCCCTTCCTCACCAGGAAGGGTAAGAAATGACTCTCTGTCTCCTCGTGGTTAGCGGGGGCTATCGAAACATCTGTGTGCTAGTTTTAATTAGATCAATTCTGCTTCCTCATTTAATTACTAACCATAAATTACTAATGAGGAGATGCGACGCGAGAGGATGGCAATAACGGAACCTGAGGCGTGACAGCTCCGGTTTCTATTTCCAGGAGATTAATTGAACTGCAGAATTTGACTCTTGAGGCACCACAGCCCTTCTGACAGGGCTCAGGCGGGTCCAGCTACCAGCAGCCAGACAAAAGTACCGTCGTGAAAATACACACAAACACCTGGAGAACAAAGGTACCGCTGAGAGACCAAGACTAAAGTAACAGGTTACGAGGAGAAACCAGAAGTACTTCTCTAACAAGTGACTACCCTCCAGACCTTCTTTAACGTGTGAAAAAAACATGGAGTGGTTGGGGAAGAAAAAAAAGGGGGGGGAAGAAGAAAAGGGGGGGAAAAAGAGGGAGAAAAAAGCAGCTAAAAGATAGTGGGGGGTGGTGTGAGAGACAACAGTCAACACCTGCGAGCTCGCGCCCCTGCAACACACAAGGTCGTGCCCATTAATCATTCACTTGCCTGCTCTGTGGCCGTGTTTCTGTGCACAAGTCAACCGCGGTGCTACCTGAGGTGGAACTTCAACCCGGCATCGCTGAACAGGTCTTCCCTAGAGGCAGGAGCGTCCTGCATTTCTGAGAGCCCTCTCCTGTCCGAAGGCGGCCGCGGGCACGTGCGCCTTCACACACAGATACGTACAAACGAGGTTAGAAAAATATTTCCTTTCTGCTTGTTTAAATAGTGACCGAGAAGGGTTAATGCAGGAATACGTTAATATTTGTACAGTTAAAACTTTATATATAAATATTATAGAAAGCATTTCTCATAGCAGCCATTGCATACGTAGAGGAAAACCAATCTGCCTGAAGTCCACGCTGCAAAGTCAGGCCGAGCGGCGTTCATCCTCTTCAGAAAGGAGCGCCCGTCCCGGAGCCAGGATTTCAGGAACGGCAAGTTCTGCCATCGTCTTCTTCCAGGCATTGCCCAAACCACCTAAGTGCACGGCGTTTTGGGGGAGAAGCCATCGCCACATGGTTTCTAAGCTTGCTGCCAGCACAGTCGCCTAGGACAGCGGTGGAAACATCATGGAATGGCTTCACCTTTGTTAGCGCTGGGCGGGCTGTATCCTCAACCACAAGGTGGCCAGAGGAAGCAGCACTCCTCACGTGGCTGCAGGAAGCCTGAGGAGGGGCATGGAGGCAGAAGGAGGCAGCGGTGTGCAGGGCAGGATTTAATAACTCATGTTGAGTTTGTTTTTGTTGAGTTCCCTTTCCAGGTTTCCTATCAGAGTATCGATACTTTCCTGCAGGTCTTTGAGGTTTGCTCTGTGATCCACCGTGGAGCCTATCGCTTGCATTGTCAAGTAGCTCTGAAAGGTGTGCTCCTCGGGGACAGGCTGTGGATGCCCTACTGTGGCATCTGATTCCTCGGGTTTGTTGCCATCATCCTCACTCTCTGTATCTTCTGAAGGGACATCATCATAGTCTGCTTCACTCAGACAGTCTTTTGGGTTTAAGAAGTAGTTCTCCCCACAACTACTCCAATCTCCAGCATAGCGGTTGCTTGATGGGCTGTCTAGACCCGCTGGCCTTGGTCTGAGTACCCCAGACATCTCAGTTCCACTCAGGTTCAGCATCTGAGGTCTCTGCCTCTTGGGTCTCAGGTAATGCAGCGAGGATGGGTGCTCGGGACAAGCGTTCAGATGCACCGGTTCCTTGGCAGGTGAGCGATGTACTGGAAGAGAAGAAGAGTTCAGCCAGTCAGGACGGAATTTATGCTGCAACAAGAGAAGTGCGAGGCAGATGCTCGGTGCCCTTTCTCAACGTCACACGCCAACGGCATGCACGAACACATGCAGACTCCCAGCCAACACATTCCACTACTCTGTCTTCTGCCACTGCTTGACATAAAATAATGAGAAAAACTACTGTAAAAGCTTGGTTTTGGAGAACCATGCTAGATCCAAACTGCCGGGGAGAAGCCTGCCTAAGAGTGCCAACTCCCAGAGCACCGATGAAACTCACTGTGTGAGTTAATCACCACCGGGCTGCGCGTCAAGGAAAAGCACACGGCTCAGCTCACACCCTTCACCCACACCAAGGGGTAACAGAAAGCAGGCAGCGCAAAAGGGGTTAAAACACAACAAAATACCGCTGCTGAGAAGCTGCAGATGCACCAAGAGCCGAGGTCCCGTTTCGCCCTCCGCTCTGCGCTACGAAAGCGGCTCATTTGCACCAGTTTTTTTAAGCAGCCACAACCCCACGGCAGCCGCACACTCAGACGGGCTCGATGCAGCGTTACCTGAGCTCACGATTAGACAGCGTGAGGTACTAACAGTCTCCTCCACTGCTACCGGCTTCCTACAGCAAACAGCACAAACAATTTTACAGGCCGGTGCCAGTTCAGCACCTGAGCTGCAAAACTTACTTTGGTTTCACACAGGCCTCTTGGAATCAGCAGCAGAGACCTTCTCTTCCCATCCACCACAGAGAACGCTGCGCACGCACACCCAGGCAGTCACACTCGGTCTCCCCAGGAGGTTTTACCTTACCCCTTGCGCTGCACCGTGCAGCAGCCATCACTGCCTCCCCCTCCCCTAAACTCTAACAAAAGCCCTTTTGTTTCCACTTTGCTCCATTAAGACAAAGGGCCAGGGGTTAACAATAACTTGCCGGTGTTACACGGGCTAATCAAACAAGGACTATTTGTTTGCGGATGAAAGAAGACGGAAGTGGAACTATTGCACAACACGCCGATTATCGAGCTGCTTCAGTCGACAGGAGATTAAGCACGGGACCAGATGTGATCCCTCCATCGGGTTCCACTGCTCTGTGTGGGTGCTGCCTGCTCACGTCTCTGCACTCCTGTTTTACCCCCCGTATATCACTGTGTCCTGCGTGGTTCTTAGAAGCCAAAGGACAGTGTTCAGCTTTCTCCTCAAGGTGAAGGAAAGCTCTGCTGCTTAACCCTACTCCTACCCCCTTTTCACGCTCCTACAGGGTGAGCTTCGTCCACCTGCTGTTGCTTCCCACAACAGCCACACCAGAAGCCATGGCCAGGGGTTCATGACCAGCTCCCATGCAACGTTTACTGTGCCAAACAGCTCAGGGGTCTCCCTCTTCCTTCACCCACATCTCCCATCTCTCCAACCATGGGTGGTTGGTCAGATGCTTAGGAGCTGCCCAGCTGCAGCTGAAGTGTCCTCAATCACCTCAAGCCCACCATGAAGCCTCACCACATGTCAAACTTTCTCTGCCTGCAAATAAGCTCAGCCGAACATCAGGGCAGAGCGACTAGTTTAATACAAACTGTTATAAACCCAACTTATAGGGAGGAAAATTTAAACACAGCTGACAGTTAGCGGGGTTTTGTGCCTCCGGGCTGTTAGCTGACCACATTAACTATTTTCTCAAACTCATCTCTCCTACCGGTAAGGGATAAAGGCGAGCACGGGGGCTCGCTGGACGCTGAAGCTCACGTAACACGTCCCAGTTCACAGCCACTCACACCGACAAGGTTTGTGGCAGCAAGAAGGAGCCTAGTGACATTAGCCTAGAGAAAAGGACACTGAGGGGTGACCTCGTTAATGTTGATAAATATGTGAAGGGTGGGTGTCAGGAGGATGGAGCCTGGCTCTGCTCAGTGGCATCTAGTGATAGGACAAGGGGCAATGGGTGTCAACTGGAACAGAAGAGGTTCCACATCAACACAAGAAGGAACTTCTTCACGGTGAGGGTGACAGAGCACTGGAACGGGCTGCCCAGGGGGGTTGTGGAGTCTCCTTCTCTGGAGATGTTTAAAACCCGCCTGGATGTGTTCCTGTGTGACTGGATCTAGGTGATCCTGCTGTGATGGGGGGGATTGGACTGGATGATCTTTCAAGGTCCCTTCCAATCCCTAACGTTCTGGGATTCTGTGACACTCCCTAGAAGGATTGAAGAAGCAGCCCACAACGGCTGAAATCAGTGTCCCACCCAAAACACTCTTTATTCTAATCAGTGTCAGACATACCATGAGAAACATTCAAGCACGTGAGAGTTCTCAGCAGACTATTCACAAACCTGGGAGGAACACGGTGCTGCTCACGTTAACTTACAGCCACATGTCTTCTTTTACACTTGCTTCACCTGTCCTGATGCTTCACAGTTTTGCCCAAGAAAGGATTCAACCAAAACAAAGATGACTCCCTCAAAAACACCCACCTCACAAACATAAAACACATCTCTGGATGAAAACTTCACAGGCATCACTGGCTAGAAAGAGCAGGTGCCCTGCAGCACAGGCCGTACGAGGACATCTCTAACTCATAAAACCCCCTTTAATTACACAAGGGCACACGTCTTGCACAGTGTGATTACAAATTGGTGCCACAGGTTCCCAAGGGTAATGACTGTGCTCTGAAGGGGAACAGCTAAGAAGTGTTTTAGATGTGCTGAATCTTCTCTTAACCTCGAGAACCGAAGGTTTTGTATTGTTCAGGTTACCCAACAGATCAGCTCTCTCACTGCTGGCCAGACCACTGTGAAAAAGGAAGACCCTGCAGCACAAGGGACCCATCCTCCGCATGGTTAGGGGGCTCTGAACAACTGCTTGACTGAAGCTCACGGAAGACAAGAACTGCAGAGCAGCTCAGCTACCCTGAGAACTACGTATGGCGCTTACACGTGGTGCACACACGGCAACAGCCTGACGCTCTTGCTTGGTCGTGTTCACGAGGCAGTACCTGGCCACAGCTGGAGTAAATAGTGAAGAACCTCAATGTGTTTTTTGAAGTCCAGGGCGCTAGCAAGCTCTTCTGAGTCTGTGAAGACTCTGTTGTTATGGCTGGTGGTCTCCTGCCTCTGGCTCAGTAACACAGGCCCAAAACACACGGCTAAATTCTGGCACGTCATCTTATTTACTTCGTGGTAAGAGGCCACCAGTTTCAGGTGATCCAACAGCATCTTCAGGGTCGCCTAAAAGAACAAAACACTGCTCAGGAAACTAAACTCTAAATGAAGGTGGTGTAAAATAAAATACAAGCTAGAACAAACCCACCCTCCAATTAGTCTTAGCATGGAAGTATTTAGGGAGGCACAAAGCATCACGACCCCAAACAGTCTGTTAAACCAGAAAAGGGGTGCACATGTTCCACCAGGCGTCATCTCCAGCATCAAGTGTTTGCTTAGTGTCTGCAGCACGCAGTCTACTGGAACCTGCTCACCTTCTCCACGTCGGGCAGGCAGTCCAGAAGGGCTGCTGTGTGCTCAGAGTCACCGGCGTCGTTCTCACAACCACTTGTGGTCATTTTCAAGGGATTTTTCACCATGGCCTCCAGAACCGCCTCGTAGAGCTGCTTGGTTATGAGGGGAGAGGGTAGCTCTCGCAAATAATCCTTTAGGACACCTTCACAGGAGACACAAGAACAGTTGCCTTTATAATCCAGGGATTTTTGGGAGCACTAAGGCACAACAGATTCACCTGTCCCATAAGAAAGCGACGCAAGCATCACTGACACTTGAGAGAGGAATGGGAGGGCATAGTGAACCCCGGGTATGTGAGGGTTCCCCACAGGGTCAGCTAAGAGGCAGGAGGTATCTCTGCAATGTCCCCACGAGGCTGGGGGCACCAGCACTCATGTTCCCCATGGACCTGGCAGCTTCTCCAAGCTCACATAAGGCAGATAATCATAAAAAAGGACTGAAATCAGGATAGGAGGGCGCACGGTGTCCTGCCAGGGTGCAGGCAGGAGCTGATGTGTGTGCAGGAGTGGGTACACTGAGCGCAGGGGAGCATCTTCTCAGGCCCCCCTCCTGATCAGGGTGAGGGAGAGGCAAGGAAAAGACTCTCAGCAGTCAGCCTCCTGTCCAAGGAAAGCAGCTCCTACCAAAGTCTTCATCTTGATGACTCTTTTATACACAAACAGAGGTTTAAGTTTTCTGTTCAGTTTATCTTCAGCTATGGAATTAGCAAACATCACAGTGCCAGAGGCGTATCTGACAAAGCTCACAGCATCTTCTCACCTACCAAACACACCTCCTTATGTATTTTACACTGGTCTTCCACAGAATCACAAAACCACAGAACATTAGGGATTGGAAGGGACCTCGAAAGATCATCTAGTCCACTCCCCCTGCCACAGCAGGATCACCTAGACCAAGTCACACAGGAACATGTCCAGGTGGGTCTTAAACATCTCCAGAGAAGGAGACTCCACAACCCCCCTGGTCAGCCCCTTCCAGTGGTCCATCACCCTCACCATGAAGAAGTACCTTCTCGTATTGATGTGGAACCTCCTCTGTTCCAGCTCACAGCCATCGCCCCTTGTCCTATCATTAGATGCCACTGAGCAGAGCCTGGCTCCATCCTCCTTCAGATACTCACAACCATTAATGAGGTCACCCCTCAGTCTCAGTTGTCTCCTAACAATCCTTTGGTAGGAAGTCCTGCAACAGCACCCAGTCATAGGACTACCAGGGACCACAAGACTTTCTCCTGCTCAGTCTCAGACAACAGGATGGTTTGGGAACCATGAGTGTCCACTGACCCTTCTGAATTCCTTTGCTATTCACTGAGCTAAATTAGCCCTGTAAGAGGCTGCTGTTATTTTTTCCACAGATCTACACTTCCTGCTGCTGCCAGCCCACTGGCACATTCCCCTTGACACAACTACACACGACAAATTTAGACAGTGGGCAGGAATCTCCATCCACTTCATTAGTCATTCATTTTCCTGACGCACCGGACCGTGAACAGGATCGCAGGCTTCACGCGGAGGCGCGAATTCACGTGGCCCCGATGCAGCAGCGAGACCACTGGCGAGTTCTCAAGGCTTGCTGCACGCTTCAGGCTGAGCCACGAGCACACTCAATCGCGTGTGAGCATGTGCCAACCCCTAAAGCACTTCCAAGTCAAGACTTAATGACTGGCTGTTCACTCTGTAGTCTCTGGAGAGCTGTCAAAAAACCAGCCCTTTTTAATCCCGTTTCAAAAGAGCGCTGCTCAGGTTTCCAAACAGACCCAAGGCTGCGCTTCTCTTCCGATCGGCCAAGACTTGTGCTGAGAACTCATCCTTTGTGAAACACACGTCTTGGCCGACAGGAGGATGAATCACGTGCATCAGCCTTGGCGCTGCGGATACAGAGAAGCACCCCCTGCACCCCAACTCCCTACACACACGCGACAGAGGGCTCCAGCACGGTGGGTACCCCAGGTTTGTCAGCAAAAGCTGCAGGCTCCCTTTTTGACTCAGACCACACTGTTCACAGCAACTGGAGTGGGCTCTGTTTGCGTCAGTTAGGGGAAGCTACGGGCGCAAACGCTTCCCTCCCAGGTCCCTCCAGAGACGGACAGGATCCCTGTGCTCAGCTCCTTCAGCACAACACTGACAATCAGATACACAGCTGCAAGGGTACCAGGGGAGAGAATTAGTGTGTGCTTTTAATATCGTGTCTTAACTATTATTTCCTTGTAAGGAAACCAACACTTCAGTAAATTTATGAGTCTATGACTCTTTGACAGTGTCTTGTGACATTAATGCACAGAGAAGTTTTCCTGTAGGACAGACAATGTCAGTTCTGGATTCAGAAAACTATCCTTCAGTAGTACAACCACAAAACAACCCGAGAGCCCAGCAGGACCAGCACGGTCACCTAGAGTTCTCCACCAGCCACGAGGCTTGCAGCAAGGCCTACACAAAGACCAAACTGCTGAACCACCACACCACACACTTGTGATGGAAAGGTCACTCAGGCTGCACCTCTGCTGTTTCTGGGCTTGGCACCAGCAGTTCAAACCTCAGCCAGCTCTGGTTGGTTATGAGCGTACTACGTACTCTGGAAAAATCAAAATGCTTGTGAAGCATGGAATTGAATGTTACAGGTCCCTCTCTACGTGGAGAAGAATTAAGCAGCCTTGGGAGGGGTGTGGAGTCCCTCCAAGTTGATTTATAAATGCTGGGAAGAAAAGTTGTGAGGAAAACATCAGCTTCTGCTGCTGAGAACCAGGTACTTGAGAGCAACACCGAACCCAGCAGCAGAGCCAGCCTGGATCAGTAAGACCAACCTACTGGCCACACACTATGACCAGAAGGTTTCTTTAACCCTCTCAACGTCACCAAGTCTTGTGTTCTGATACTAATTTGTCTGAAGTGAAACAAACTTCACTCCCAACACAATGAAATGAAATGAACCACCAAACAGAGTCAATTGTCCCACACAGCTGCACAACGGATGTTACAGGAAAAGCTCTGCAGAGCAAATTCACACCCGGACTACTGTTGTTAGGTTTTCCACCCCTTGATATGTACAGATTTAATGCTCCTGGAGCAAGTGTTTTACTCAGCAGTGCCTGAAATTAGATTGAGGCTTCCTAAGAGCTCCTGTTTCTGCACTCAGTCCTCACCTCTCAGGTCAAAGAGCCATGCCAGTGAGCAGGAGAAAGCTGCTAGTTAATGATGTTGGGGTTTTTTTAAATCCTGTGATCTCCAAGCATGAAGGCTGATCCAAGATGGCCCTTTGCAGAACAACCAACACAGCAGATGTGCCTGATCACAACCAAGTTTTTCATTATCTGCTGCAACACAGACCAACAGCAGAGGTTTACTCTGCCCCACAGACCCAGATTGCTTTTGGACTTCCTTTGCAGAGGTAGCAGAGTCACTGAACGCGCCTCCTGCCTCCAAAGCTTCAGTGCCTCATACTTACACATCCCCATGGACACCACACTCATCTCATCTAACCCTCAGCAATACAAGGCAGCAGTTAGATGACAACACAAGTCCAGCTGAGAGCACAACTTCACCCTTCCCATTGGGAACAGGGCACGGTTCTGCATCAGAAGAAGATCAAGACGTGTATTTACCTGTTATGACGTTAATATCTGGGTACTGGCTTTCACAGAGGGTGACAGCCTTGCTGTCCTTCTCAAACGCCTCCCGGAGCTCCTTCTTAACTGCTGCTGAGCCACACAGCCGATACAGGCCCACCACCTAGAAGCAAAACCAACAGCCTCCCATCAGTCACCTTCCTGCAGTGGGGACTAATAACTGAAATCACTTGGTGTCTCACTGGGCAAGCACAACAAAACCAACTGCTGGGAAATGCACCTCAGGAAAACTCCATCAAACGGCCACGTGCAGCATCAAAGCTTTCACCAGAGGTGGGGGACTGTGTGAGGTGATGATCTAGGGGATCCTGCTGTGGACCGGATCTTTCCAGACCCCTTCCAATCCCTGAGGTTCTGTGACACACAGACAACGCCGTTGTTTTCCAGAAGAGCAAACATGCTGAAGGGGATTTTATTGACAAACATGGGTTTTCATTTTGAATAATTTAGTGCTTTGCTTTTACACAAAATGGGGGAACAAAGAGCTGCAGATGAAGCATCTCTTATCCTACTCATCCAGATGGCCAGTACTTTTCCTGAGCTAAGTGATTACTTACACAAGATAGAACGGGAACTTGCTGACATTAAAAGGTCTCTTCCAGCCACAGGCATTCTGTGATTCAGCAGAAAAGGAGGAAAAGCTTTCTGAGGTTTACGTACACAGAACTACAGTGCCTGTTGGCTGGAAAAAGCAGCCACACAACTGCCAACCTACTGAAAGGAAGAAATTCTTCTCCCTACAACATTAGGTTATAGAGTAAAAAAAGAACCACTTTGAGATCAATAACCAGAGTTTCAAGAAAATGATTAAGTCTCCATTACTACACCAATGACATGCTGTTCTAAGTAAGACAAGAACATGTCCAGGTGGGTTTTAAACATCTCCATGGAAGGAGACTCCACAACACCCCTGGGCAGCCCCTTCCAGTGCTGTCACCCTCACCGTGAAGACGTTCCTTCTTATATTTATGTAGAACCTCCTCTGTTCCAGCTCACACCCATTGCCCCTTGTCCTATCAGTAGATGCCACTGAGCAGAGCCTGGCTCCATCCTCCTGCCACCCACCCTTCACATATTTCTAAACAATAATGAGGCCATCCTTTGCGTAAACACGGTTGTTTTATTTTAATGAACTTCAGAGGCGGCTGTATGGAGCAGTAAATGGTTTGTCCAAAAATACCATGGACTCAAAAGACAAAAATAAACCAGAAAACACCTGACTTTGATCATGTGAATCTAGGGCTGCAAACAAGAGTATCTGTCTGGCCATATAATAAGTCCTGTTTAAAGAAATGGAAAGTTACCCAGCAGGATCTGTAGTCCATCCTTCCCAAGACTGGCCATGATCTGGAATTTACTGATGAAGGGAGTAGAACATCTCCCTGATGAGGAAAGGCTGAGGGAGCTGGGTCTCTTGAGCTTGAAGGAGACTGAGGGGTGACCTCTTTGATGTTTCTAAATAGGTGAAGGGTGGGTGTCAGGAGGATGGAGCCAGGCTCTGCTCAGTGGCATCTAATGATAGGACAAGGAGCAATGGGTGTGAGCTGGAACAGAGGAGGTTCCGCATCAATACGAGAAGGAACTTCTTCACAGTGAGGGTGGCAGAGCCCTGGAAGGGGCTGCCCAGGGGGGTTGTGGAGTCTCCTTCTCTGGAGATGTTTAAAACCCGCCTGGACACGTTGCTACACTACTTGGTCTAGGTGGTCCTGCATTGGCAGGGGGATTGGACTAGCTGATCTTTCGAGGTCCCCTCCAATCCCTAATGTTCCATGACTCTGTGACACCACAATTTCTTTTAAACGTGTGAAGTTTTCTAACACCACACCTGAAGCTCAGGTGGAGATAACCCATCACAACAGCAGCCTGCAGTCCACACACAACTCACGAGTGTCAGACAGACCTGTGGTTACCACAAGACGCTAACGGTGTACATTGCATTTTTGGTTCTCCCTGTGCAAACACACCAGTTAGATTTCATGCTCAAAAGCATCAGGTACACTCAGACAATTCAGATTCTGATCGCTTCATTACCAGTGTTGCCTTGATTACCCAATATTATTTGCATGACTAGGTGCTAACAAGCTCAAAAAACCCATGGGACACAGCCATTGGAAAGAACAAAACTCTCTTCCACTGGTTTGCATAACGTTAAGAGAAGGAGCCACCAGAACAATCATTCAGTTGTTATCAGTCGTGACTTCCAGCAAATCACACAGAAGTACCAGCCCTCTGTGTTTTTTATGACCTAGGTTATAAATAGCAGAGTCAATCTCCTAACACCTGGAACTAGATTCAACCTGTTGGCAAGTTAAAACAGTAACTGTAGTGAGTACTTCTCGCTTTCACACACGCCAAGTCAGGTGTAAAAGAAACCCTGGGCTTGCAAGCGGTGTGGAAGAGCGTGCAAGAGTCCTCCTGCCAGCTTCAAGTTACTTGCCAAGGGGAGTATCAGACCTCAGGACTGTGCATAGTCCTTTCTAACAGACTCATTACTGTGAAGATCCTTCTCATATTTATGGGGAACCTCCTGTGTTCCAGCTGACACCCACTGCCCCTTGTCCCATCGTTAGATGACAATGAGAAGAGCCTGGCTCCATCCTCCTGACACCCACTCTTCATTACTGAGGTCACCCCTCAGTCTCCTCTTCTCCAAGCTCAAGAGACCCAGCCCCCTCAGCCTTTCCTCATCAGGGAGGTGTTCTACTCCCTTCAGATGCTGTGTGCAAAGTGATGGCACAGATGAGGCTTTGGCACGATGGCTCACAAAGGAAAAAAAGCCCCGACACACACAAGGTGCTTTTGTCTCCCCCTCCTCCACTCACACTGTGCCATGACAGCTGTCCTGACACAGAAACGTTAGCAGAAGTGATTAAAACACGCACAGTACCTGACAGCCTCTCTTCTCAATCTCCAGAATGCACTTCTGCATCAGAAGCGGCACCATCAAGCCCGTGTTTTCCTTCTCCACAACTTTTCGAACATCTACCCCAAACATCACAGGCTCCTGATCCGCATCGAGGCCATCCAGGGAGTTCTCCCACTGCTCCATGAGCGACAGTTTGACGTAAATGAGCCCCCTCGGTTCCAGTTTGACAGCCAGCTGATGCGTCTTTGTCACTCTGAAGAGAGTGGGAAGAGCCACGGTTCCATGACAACACACGCGGTTTCTCCGTGGGGTAGGTTCCCAGCTGAACACCACCAGCTTTAAGTGCTGAGCATTTTCAATGTCTATGTTGAACGTGTGGTCCATATCTAGAAACGTTGTCCTGCACGTAAGCAGGGCTGTTCTTGCTTTGTTTACCGAGTCAACTTGTATTGCACAAAAAACATCTTTCGAGTCTATTCTTGGTGGCTTTAAGTCTTCAGCACCATAAAAATGAATGCTCATGAGTCCAGAGATGTACTGAGAGCACTTGGGTTGATCAGAGAAGTTGTAGTGTCTGAAGGCATCGATGTCTATGTCGCTTTTACCACTGATACTTGGAAGGCTCTCCTTTCCTTTCCCACACTTGGTTTCATGGCCGTGTTTACCTGATTTCGTTAGAAGCTCGGGAGAGTCGCCATCACTGAGGTAACCACCTTTGCTGAAGGATTTGGAGCTCCTTGAGCTCTTCTTTTTGTAGGTATGTTGTGACAACACGCTGCTGTCAAGATGGTACCGACTTATCACATTCCTGCTGACAGCTGTGGTTGAGTTTCCAGAAGGCTGCAAAGGCACTGTATGGCTTGTATCCCGGCAGTTACCTTTCAGCACAGAAGGAGGATTATCTGAGCTGCTATGGCTTGAAGTTCCCTTCACACTCAGCTTCCTGCTCAGCTCCGGCAACTTCTTCATTTTCATGGAAAGCTTCCTCACAGTCCGGGGAGATTTAATTCTATCAGGGAAGGGCCAGTTGATTGATCCGCTTTTTTTCAGAGGACTGGGGCTCGGTGGAGAAACCTCTGTTGAAGGTACCTCAGCCTTATGTGCAAGTGTGACTCCAGACCCTTCAGAAGAAAAGAGAAGGGATTGAGCATTTTCAAACCACTCAGCAATGAAAAAACAACCCTTAAGAGAAAAGCATGTTCATTTGTCATAACTTGATAAACACAGGACACAACCATCAGTCATGAGCACTTAGAAAGCTGTGCTTGTTCTGCCAGCTCACAGTCAAGAGCCAGACTTGTTCTGCTTTATGGAGATGAAAGGGTCAGAATCTACAACAAACGAGACACCTTCTCCACTGCATTCTGCACCATCCCTTTGGGCTGCATCCCCCGTACTAGCTGACGTGGCTGTGTGCCTGGGGCACAGGTGCAATGACACCAGGAACCTGCACTTCATCTCAAGCTCCCACACTCGAGGAAACCCAAATACAGCTACAGCTCAAGTATTTCTCTCTTTCACCAGCATGAGACAGTAATAACTGTACAAAATGTAATTAACTTACATGAGTTAATGAACCGGGTAAGAGGGGAACTAAGGCCACAACGACATCTATTAGTAACATTACATGAACGCTTTCATTTCAAGTCACTTTTCTATCCCCTTGTGGTAGCAAAAGTTTAGGTTAGACATTAGGAAAAACTTTATTGAGAGAGTCATCAGGCATTGGAAGAGGTGGCTGAACCAATGTCCCTGGATGTCCTGTAGATAGGGAGCTTAGGAACATGGTTTAGCAGTGGGCTTGGTACAGTTAGGGTAATGGTTGGACTCAATGATCTTACAGGTATTTCCAAGCCAAACAATTCTATGATTCTATTCAAAGTGGTTCTGGCTAGCAAGACGTATATTACAGAGGTTTGCCTCACAGGCTTGCTGCTTTAATTACAGAATCAAAGAACAGTAGGGATTGGAAGGAACTTCCAGAGATCATCTAGTCCAATCCCCCTGCCACAGCAGGATCACCCAGACCAAGTCACACAGGAACACATCCAGGTGGGTTTTAAACACCTCCAGAGAAGGAGACTCCTCAACCCCCCTGGGCAGCCTGTTCCAATGCTCCGTTACCCTCACTGTGAAGAAGGTCCTCCTGATATTTGTATGTCTAACTACTTCAAAATCCAAATCACCAGACAGGGATTTTTACAAGCCCCGTGTTGATCCCAATTAATTTTCACCATTGAACCACAATTTACCTTTGATACTTCGCAGAAACAGTTAAAATCAGTTAATCTGGTCTCGGACACAAGTAATCTGTTGTGGTTTTGGTTTCTCACCCCAAAAAACACCCACAAAGACCAGTCCTAGAAGCCTAGACATTTGGCTTTAACAGACAGTTGCTTAGAAGAGAATCTTTACGTAAGAACGCTTCCGTTGTGAAGAATAATAGAACCTGCTTTCGGGGGCAACACGAGATAAACACACGTAGCCCTGCATCTCGTTGGCAATTCCCTAGAAGGGGAAGGGCTATTTCTAGCATGCCTGCTGTGCTTTCCTGGCAAGCAGTTCCTTAGAACTGTGGCGTTTGATAAAAGCAGACAAAGCCTTCCCTTGTACTGCAAATCACAGCACAGTCCCACTGGTGGGCTAGCCTGGAGTGCTCTATAGCAACCGGTGCCACAGAGCAACTGCAGCCTGCTAAAATTAATCTCCCCTTCCTGTCAAATGTCTCTGGCACGGGCTTGGCAAAGCTGGCCAGCAAATTAAACCTCACCCCCGCCAGCTCATTAAAGCTGAACAGGCTGACTTCTGCACGTCCAACTCCTGCTGTGTTCAGCATCAAACGGTTAAAACGAAGTATGTGGCTGGAAGAAAGCTCACAGTCGAGCATTATGCGGGATGGTATTCGCATCAGCACTGAGCCACATGTTGTTCCGCTAAAGCCAGCAATGTGCTGAGGTATGCGCCCCAGTTTAAAGGGTGGACATGACACAGCTCTGAATAAGCTGCAAAAGGAGCTGCTGCACAGGCCAGTAACACTTCACTTCCCAGGCTGGCCTTCTGGTAGAGCTTTCTCACAAGGGTTCACGGTGAGAACACCAAGGCACTAGAACACCCTGGGGACTTGGCAGAGTTCTCATCACTGGAGGTTTTCAAGATGTAACTGGACAGGGTGCTAGACAATCTCATTTGTGCCCCCTGCCCCATCAAAGGGTAGAACATGTGATCTTGTGAGGTCTTTTCCAACCTGGGCTGCTCTTTACTTCATGGAGCTTATGCTCTCCAGAAGCTTTAGCACTATGAGTAATACAGAAAGTAAACAACAATCTGAGTCAAAGTGACCTGCCACCACAAGTGACTGCTTCCATCAGCTATTTGTTCAGCTTGACCAGCAAAGCCACCTTTCTCTTTGCTCAGGGACACGACTGCATGGAATGATCAAGCCTTTCCGTGACCACAGACAAACAACTGGAGAGACACAAACACCACACTGGGGTTTGTGAACCCAGACCTTCCTTTCCCACCCCATCCATTCAGGTGTCCACAGGGCAATCACGGAATCAGGTATCTGAGTTGGAAGGGACCTGAAATGATCATCAAGGCCAACCTCCATGCATCTGCAAAAGCAGGACTGCATCCAGGTGGGATCTGAGTATCTCCAGTGAAGGAGACTCCACAACCTAGGTGGAACTAGATGTAGATGATCTCTGAGGTTCCAGCCTAAGCCATTCTATGATTCTACAACCTTAAGCACACACACTGCAGCCTCTGACGGACACGTGCAGCGATTCAGCACAGTAAAAATGCTTTTCTGACCCCGTTTAACACCGTTTACTTGGGCTTGGGCACACGTATCACAGCCATACCCACACCCAGCAACACGCGCTACCTTACAGGCTCCTCTGATTCCCCTATTTAGTTTGAGGAAGAGGAGGCTGAGGGGAGACCTCATCATTCTCTACAACTGTCTGGAGGGACAGTGCAGAGATGTTGGTGCTGAGCTCTTCTCACAGGTCATTAACGACAGAAGCAGAGGGAAGGGCTTCAAGCTTCACAGGACTGGACATTGGGAATAAATTCTTCCTGGAGAGAGTGGTCAGGCACTGGGATGGGCTGCCCAGGGTGGTGTCTCCATCCCTGGATGAGTTTTAAAGTCATTTACATGTAGTGTTGGGGGATCTGGTCCCTTTCTCCTACACCACTCTCCAACAGGTCAGTCCCCAGCCTATACTGGTACCTGGGGTTGCTCTTACCCAGATGTCAGACTCTACACTTGCCCTTGTTAGACTTCATTAAATTTCTCCCTGCCCGGCTCTCCAGCCTGTCCAGGTCTCGCTGAATGGCAGCACAGCCTGCTGGTGTGTCGGTGGCACCACCCAGCGTTGTGTCATCAGCAAACTTGCTGACAGGGCAAGTCATCAGTGACTGGATTGAACACGACTGGTTCCAGCACCGACCCTTGGGGGACAAAAGTAAGTGTGTCCTTCGAGCCGGAATCGAACCAGCGACCTAAGGATTCCCGCAGGGAGTAACCTCTACAGTCCTCCGCTCTACCAGCTGAGCTATCGAAGGGACCTCATGGGTGTGAGCTGGAACATAGGAGGCTCCATATAAACATCAGAAGGAACTTCTTCCCGGTGAGGGTGACAGAGCTCTGGAACAGGCTGCCCGGGGGGTTGTGGAGTCTCCTTCTCTGGAGACATTTAAGACCCGCCTGGATGTGTTCCTGTGTGACTTGGTCTAGGTGATCCTGCTGTGGCAGGGGGATTGGACTAGCTGATCTTTTGAGGTCCCTTCCAATCCCTAATGATTCTATTAGACACACCTCATTTACTTAGGATGAGGTTTCTAAGTTAAAGTTCCTCAGAACTCCTGCAATTGATTTCCAGGACAAGCCGAGGTGAACTGCTTTCCAATTAAGGCAGAAAACTATCGGTTCCTTGTTAAAATCAAGCTAGTGAAGGATCAGCAAGCCATTCTCACAGCTAATAGGAACACAGAGCTGCCATCAAACTGAACCCATTAGTTTCCCCCACTGCTCTCTCGAGAGTTCTGCATTCACTCTAGAATCATGGCGTTAGTGTTGAAGATCTAAGCCATCACATTCTGAAGAGAGGAAAAACACAGCTTACACTGAGTGATTATAACTTTCAAAACACAAGTCTCCCTTCTGTCTACATTTTTCATGCTTCTTTATTATTTCTCCAATTAACCCAAGAAGTCACTGGGAAAACACACTACAAATAAGAAAGCAGCAAATCAAAACAGAAAGTCCAAGGGCTATTAAATTACTGAGGTGAGGGCAAATAATGCTCTTTGATTCTCAGAGAGTTCCAGACCTGTTCTCTTCTGAGGAGAGCTGTAAATGGCAAGGAGAGAAGAATTCATGTCACCTCAAATCCAAGGAATTTCAATTAAGATCTAAGGGAAGTGTCACCCCCATCCATATCAGCAACTGGGGGGAAAAAGAAACCAACCCAAAACTTAAAAACATAGAAAGAGCACCCAGTGAGAACTCTGTAAAGGCAGTTTGTCGTCCTCAATCGCTGCGCCCACTGGCACTAATTAAGCAGTGATCGAGCCTTCGACTCAGGGATCACTTTTCACAGAAGAAAAAGACACAAAATAAACTGCCTTCAGTAGCCCAGTCATTAAAATGGGAAGTGACTATAGTGTAACCCTCCCACATACAAGCTGGTGGTGGAGCATCACTACCTGTTCCTCAGGATGGTGATCCTCAGAGCATCATCAACAGCAGTATCTCATTAGAGAGAGGGACAAGGACCCATAAGAGCACTGTACAGCTCTGACCAGAATTAAAGAGCTCAGTATCTACAACCATGCACGAGTTTGTTGTTGATGGCCTAAACACAAGTGACTCCACAATGCACAGTCAGCTCTGTTTAGATGATGGCTGGCAGCACAAGACACAAGCAGCAGCGCTGTGGCTGATGCCAAGCACTGTCCATCTGGGCTACATTTTCAGTAGCAAAAGCACAGCCCAGATCACAGAATCAATCCAGTGGAAAAAGAGCCCTGGGATCATCGAGTCCAACCACCTACCCTACCTTGCAAGTTCACCCCTAAACCACATCCCTCAACACCTCATCCAAACAATCTTTAGACACATCCAGGGACGGCAACTCAATCACATCCCTGGGAAGCCCATTCCAGGGCCTGACCATCCTTTCTGTGAAAAAATTCTTCCTAATGTCAAGTCTAAACCTCCCCTGTTGGAGCTTGAACCCCTTCCCTCTTGTTCTATCACTAGTGGCTTGTGAGAAGAGACCAGCACCAACCTCTCCGCAAGGTCCTTTCAGGTAGCTGTGGAGAGTGATGAGGTCTCCTCTCAGCCTCCTCTTCCTCAGACTGAACAGCCCAAACTCTTTCAGTCTTTCCTCTACAGGTTTATTCTCCAGGCCCTTCACCAGCTTAGTTGCCCTCCTCTGCACCTTCTCCAGCACCTCCACATCTCTCTTGTATTGAGGTGCCCAAAATGACTGGACACAATACTCAAGATGTGGCCTCACCAGGGGGTGATAACCTCCCTACTCCTGCTGGACACACTATTTCCAATACAAGCCAGATGCCACTGGCCTTCTTGGCCACACTGCTGGCTCATATTCATCTTCCTGTCAATTAGAACCCCCAGGTCCCTCTCTGCCAGACAGCTGTCCAGCCTGCAGCGTTGCATGGCAAGGTACCACGCGTAAGTCCTATCATGGACTGTCCTGAGACACAGACACGCATGAGACGATTCCACTGATTGAGTAGACGCTCGTTCCGACACTAATCCTCCCCAAAATCAAAAATATTACAAATTCTTCAGTAGTCACTGTTCAGAGCTCCGTGACACAAATCCATAACCAGAGCCAACATTAAAAAGGGGTGTTTTTCATAGAATCACAACAACATACAGTTAAGCACCCAATCCTGAAGAGCTGTGAAGAAAATCTAATACTTTAACATATCTGAACAACATTTCTTCTTATTGCAATTCTAATTAAAAAAAATCCCTATTTTCCAGTGATGACCATTTTGCCTGGACAAGCAGACATCAAATTATAAACAGCCTCCAGGCTCCTTTCCACTTAAGCTCTTCTCCCACAGACCTAAGAGTATGAGCTGGCGCTACATTTCCAACTCGGAACCAAGTCATTCTCTTATCTTTTGTGCACTTGCTACAAACATGCACGAATTATTTGCCCAAACTCCACTGAAGGACAGCTTATTGTTAATCAGTTTCTCTCCAAAAGCTCGCATGGCTAGAGTTATTCACTGCAGAATAACCTGACAAATCCTATTAACATAAATGGCATTTACTGTAGAAGGTAACCAGATTAGCACCAGGAACTAATGGTGTTAATTAAGATCATGGAGCAAATTAGCACCTCTACCACTACGATCTATTTTACAGGTATTTACAGGAAGTATCTGCTGCTGTGTTTGGGAAGACTCACAAGTCTGTCTTTTTAATTTCCTTAATTATTTGTCTAATAAAGATTCTCTNGTGATTAGATAAATCATGGTTTAGAGAACTAGAAGGAAAATTGATCCAAAGAAGAAACCATCGAATGAGAACAATCAGTAAATTTCCAGTTTGTTGTCATTTTTAGTGCCCCACTTTGCTTGTCACTGCCTCCCACAATCTAATACTTGAGACTGTAATGATATATACTGATATATAAAAGCCAATAAAAAAACCCAATACTGATATATAAAAGATAAGAAAGATAATGGAAGATAAAATAAGATAAAATACTGAAATAAGAAAGATAATCAAACTTTTTCCCAAAGCAGTAATTGCTCCTTTGTCAGGAGCTGCTGCTCAAAGTCCCCAGCTCTCTAAGAAACTACACATCTATTTTATAGCAGCTGTCTAATTCAAAGAAGNAAGATGATGAAGGGAGTAGAACACCTCCCTGATGAGGAAAGGTTGAGGAGCTGGGTCTCTGCAGCTTGGAGAAAAGGAGACTGGGGAGTGACCTCGTTAATGTTGATAAATATGTGAAGGGTACATCAGGATACCAGGAGGATGGAGCCAGGCTCTTCTCAATGTCATCTAGATAGGACAAGAGGTAAGCTGGAACACAGGAGGTTCCACATCAATCTGAGAAGGAACTTCTTCCCAGTGAGGGTGACACAGCACTGGAAGGGGCTGCCCAGGGGGGTTGTGGAGTCTCCTGTTCTGGAGATGTTTAAAATCCGCCTGGATATGTTCCTGGATGACTGGATCTAGGTGATCCTGCTGTGGCAGGGGGATTGGACTAGTTGATCTTTCAAGGTCACTTCCAATCCCTAATGTTCTGTGATTCTGTGATTTACTGCTTAAGTGACCAAGAGCACACACTGCATCTGACTTGCAAGGAACTGTAGCTAGTGTAAGTAATGCAGCTATAAAGAGAACTATTTCTAAATACATGCCAAATAACTTTACCACACTTTGCATCTAAAAATACGCTCGTAGCTGCAGGATTTTCACCAAAAGAACACAATGTGAGCTTCCAGAAGAGAAGACCGAGCGGTTTTTCTTCTGCTGTTTACGGCAGTTGCTCTGGTGCCTCAGAAAACAAGCCCCGTTCCCAGAAGCAATTTCTGCACTGGGAATCCGGGCACAGCAACTGCTGACGCACCGCAGCGCGGGGCCAAACCCCTGCTGGGGCAGCCAGGCCAGATGGGGGAAGGCTGGATAGGGATCTTCTCCGGAGGGCACTGCACCCCTGGGCTCCAGTGCCAGCGCTCCACATCCTCTCCACTGATCCACACAGAAGTACAGGCTCTAAAATTTCAGTGCTGAGGAAATGTGAACTTTCTCCAAAGAAGGAGACCTGGAATTCCCTGTCTCCTGAACTTGATGCTGCTTCTAGCTCTCAGCAGGACACTAGAGTTAAGGTCAAGATAATTCAAGACACATCAGTGATTAAAAATAACACTTTTTTAGCAAAGGGTTGGGGATTTTTTCCTGCTTACTTTGGTTTGCTGTGGTTTTGGTTTTATTTGGGATTTGTCTGGGGTTTTTTAATAGACTGAGAATAGTCTTTAATACGACACTGAATTCAAACACTAATGGAATTATGGAAATCAGACTATCAAACACTGAGCCAAAGATAACAAGGAACAAAGAGGCTGGCTTTTGAAAGTGAAAACCATTCCTCTCCAGTGTATTAGATTAGGCTGAGACAGTCAACAAGACACCAACGTGATGAATAGCACTTATATGGACTTCCAAAATGTCTTTATTTAAAAGTCCCAAACAGCAAGTTGAAGAAACTTCTGCAGAAGTTCAGTAGCTTTAAAGCTGAAATCCAAAGCCAGTGTCAGATGCCAGCTAACAAAGGAAACCCAGTGTGTCCTCACGTTCCCAGGCTTCAGCAGGCTCCCTTTGTAAAACTTTGTCTTCAGTGAGGGGGAGGCCAAGGAGCACAGGGGACAACTACACACGGGACAATGACACCTGGCCGTGCCAGGAACAAACTAAGAAACAACCGTGCAGCTCAACACTTAGTAGGTACCAGTCTGACAATTTGAGTCCATTTTTATGGACTTGATATGGATTTGCACCTGAAATTTGCTTGATAAAGAGGAAAAAAGAGACAAGACAAAAGAAGGGCTTATAGTTCTTTTAAGACAACATAGAGGACGTAAGGCTTTTACGACCTAAACTCTCTTACCTGTTGAAGGGCATTTAAAGGCAGGACTGTCCTCTGCTGCTGGCACACTGGGAGCCTTGCAAGCAAACCTCTGCCAGTGCTGCTGCACGTGTTCCCCGAGATACGCAGCATCTGCCTGACTCAACTCACTGGGCTGAGCCAACTGATTGTTCCCCGTGCTCTCCACGGAGCATGGCAGGCCCTCCTGGGCACCTGTGGCCATCCCAGAGCCTCCTCCAGGGAAGGGTTTGTACTGAACCGCTGGGGAGCCCACAGCAACAGGGCTATTCACAGCAGAAGGGCAAACCCTCGGCAAGTCAGGCTCATCATCTTCAGGGATTGGGTTGTACCATATTTCTCCTTCATCATCTGCATCGTTCTCCTCACTGAAGTTCAAAGCAGCATTCCTCGGTGCAGCAGGGCTTGGCAGGGAAGTAGCAGGAGTGTAGCTTCGTGCAGGGCACTTTCTCCCCACCGATGACACGGAAGCTGCCTGGGGAACTACAGGTTCAGGCAGCAGAACGGGAGTTTTAGGTACCAAGACAAGAGACCCGTGCTCTTCCTTATATGCACTTTCTTCTTCCAGAGAAGCAGGAGGCGGTCGGTGTGTGCTCTGCTGCAGCCAGCTGCGTTTCTTGGAAACAGTAATGCTGTTCACCCGTGGCCTGTGCTCGGGGACCTCGCTAACCTGGGGGGATCTGGGCTCCTTCCTGCTTCTTGAAGCTATGTAAACATTTTCTATTAAATCTGTTCCTGGAGAGAAAGGCAAAGACAGAGGAAAAGACAAATGTTTAGCATATTGCTTTGCCCTTGACAGACAAACAGGTATGTCACATTTACATTACACCTTATCTGAAAGGACAGAAGATAAACAGATGTGACCCTAAAATTAGGTTTCAGCCTGTCAACGCGGAACGTGCACATAATTAATAAAGCGTCAGGCCTGTTGGGCTGTATTTTTAACACCATGCAATTTAGATAAATGGCAGTGAGATAGCTCTGCTGAAAGGTCGTGCATGCTGACACAGACACAGCTGCTTGTTTTCCTGCCTGGTTCAGGTACCACGGATTTGAGAAGCTGCCACACAGCATTTCTCTGCTTTACTTACACCAGTGAAGAAACAGCCTCTGCTTTTGGTGTTCTCCTCCCCCTCTGCTCTGCCCTGGTGAGACCACATCTGGAATATTGTGTACAGGTCTGGACCCCTCCGTTCAAGAAGGACACAGAACTGCTGGAGAGAGTCCAGCGCTGAGCCACAAAGATGATGAGGGGAGTAGGACATCTCCCTGATGAGGAAAGGCTGAGGGAACTGGGTCTCTTGAGCTTGGAGAAACAGAGACTGAGGGGTAACCTCATTAATGCTGATAAATCTGTGAAGAGGATGGAGCCAGGCTCTGCTCAGTGTCATCTAATGATAGGACAAGGGGCAATGGCTGTCAGCTGGAACACAGAAGGTTCCATATAAACATCAGAAGGAACTTCTTCACAGTGAGGGTGACAGAGCACAGAAACGGGCTGCCCAGGGGGGTTGTGGAGTCTCCTGCTCTGGAGATGTTTAAGACCCACCTGGACATGTTCCTGGGTGCCTGGACCTAGGTGATCCTGCTGTGGCAGGGGGACTGGACTAGTTCAATCCCTAATGTTCTGTGATTCTGTGATGTACTGGTTAAGTGACCACAGAAGAACCCACAAAGACTCACTTCTAGATGTACACGTAAATAAAGATAAGGATATCCCTTGCACAAAAACCTCCAGAAAGGACTGTCCTTACCAGCTTAATGCTCTAATTATGATACAAGTATCCCTCACTTTGTGGGGGAGAAAAGTGAAACACATCATTAAGAAAAGAAGGAAGAAGAAATCTAGAAAAGTTTTAAAATTACCTCATTAAACACAAAAAATTCACACAACACCTAATCAGATTCCTCTGACTTCTTCCAAACCTTTAGACAATTTCTTTAGGGCAATTATGCACTTGCACTCAAACTCCTTGTGAGAGCGGGTCCAGAGCCCACTCAGCAGCAGCACCATACCCCTGGCAGGCTCCAGGGTAGGTGGGATCATGCAAGCACTGGTGCCTGTGCTAGGAAAGCTTGAAACAAAATACAGCCAACATAAAAACACAGAATTAAGGTCTGCAAACCTTCATGGGGAAGGCAACGCAGACAGGGTTTGCTCAGCCACTGAGGCTGAATAGGGATAATAACCAGGTTCTCACAAAACACTCAACTTGTTTGCACGTGAAGCCATCTGCAGCTGGCAATTCCAGATGGGAGCAGCTATTTGATACTGCTTGAACACTACTCTCAGCATGAAATTATTTCACACCAATAACACATTAAAGTATGGACACCTCTCCAGCAGACTCAAGAATCACTGGTTGGAAAAGACCCCTGGGATCTCCAAGTCCAACCATCCACCCTACAAGTTCACCGCTAAACCGTATCAACACCTCATGCAAACGATTTTTAAACACATCCAGGGATGGTGACTTGATCAGCTCCCTGAGCAGCCAATTCCAGTTCTTGACCACTCCTTCTGTGCAAAAGCTCTTCCTAATATCTAGTCTAAACCTAAATCCTGTTGTAGTTTGAAGCCAAGCAGCTCTGCAAAACCAGCTAGAGTGTGCTGACGACAAGGACACAGGAAAGAGACTGTCACTGTGAGACCTTCACTTTGACTCTCTTTTTGAGGTCTGTACATTAATGACAGAACAGATCCTTGAAAGGGCCTGAAACATCACAGTTTCATTTGATGAAAGATTCATCACTTGTTGAAAGACTCATCATTTGTTGATGTTTTTAAAAAGCAAGGTTTACTCCATTAGCTAAACCGCAACACGAACACGGTTTCTGATCTGAAGAGTGAATTAACTGCACCAAGTTAATACAATCAACCGTGCTTATTCTGAAGCCTGCACACACCCCCATCAAGCTGCACTGGGGCCTAGGTTGGTCAACTAACAGAATCTAAGGAAAATGTGAAAGCAGAATTGAGGATACAGATCTCTGGCAAAGTTTCAGTGATTTGGCTGCAGCTGTATTCCCTCCCCCACCCACAGCCTGGAAATCTTAAGTGTGCCATTCCAGAGGTTCCCCCTTACACAACTTCAGTTAAGAACTACCCAAAGACACGGGGAATTTATCTGCAGTTGGTAGAGGGCTGTCAAGCTTGGATTGGGCAGGCACCCTCTTTCCAGATCCTAACACCTCAAAGCCTTCTCCTTCTGCATGAACAGCCCAAGTGCAGTCCCTCCTACGGTGACATAAATAGAGCATCCAAGAGCTGTATTCCCACAAACAAAAATATCTGCTGCTTCCTGCTTCACTGCAGAAACGGAGGCCCTTCCACCCTGGTCAAGAGTCCACAGTTCCCAAAAGAGCAGGCTTTTCAGCAGTACAGTGTGCCTAAGCATACACCCAGCGAGTGACACATCTGGCATCAGCCTCAGGCTGTCCTTCAGCCCCAGCAGCAACAAACACACGCAGCAAACTCCACTTTGTTTTCATCATCTATCTGGATATCTCAACAACAAAACATCCCCAAGAGCTCACTGCAGAACCCATTAATAACCGAGCAGCTCCAGCACACTCCAGTAACGCTGCTGCTTGTAGAGACACAGCACCTCTCACGCACATTCAAAACTACCCCTTCTCCACCTCCCAACGAGCCAGCATGCTGCCAGAGGTCACTGACTGTAAATGCTCACTGAACCCCATCCAAATGATAGTTACACTACATCTTCCAACTGCAGTTTTTGCAACCGATGGCAGCATTTGCAAGCGCCGCTTCGCCTTGAGCTGAACTTGGTCCTGGTTCTGAAAGCCCTAATGCCTGTGTTTATTTTAGTCACAAACTGTCTCGCATGCAAGTATGTGCACAATTGGCTGCTCACTATCACTGAAGAAGCTTTCAACATCATTAGCTGTTCAGGTAAGGAGCCAGAGTTTAAAAAACACACAGCTTTTGGAGAGACACAGGTCAGGCACATACGGTTTGTCTCAGAGCAGTTTCCTTCAGAAGAACCTTGCCTGCTCCCTATTAGTACTTTAATATATTTAATACGTGCTCACAACCAGACCAGACCTCCACACAGACACAGAACGTGACCACGGCTCCTTTCAAAAGGCTTTAGAACGCTGTTTAAGACAGAAAAAACCTTTGTGTGTTCCCTTCACCTTTCACTCTATCTTAAAACTTAACCAGAATTCATTGTTAAGCCATGATGGCAACAACACCTGTAGGTAAAGAAGCCAGTGCTTCAGTGCTTTAGCCCAAATGAGTTCAGAACTGACACTGTGCCCAACACACCGAGTTTATGTCCCCACGACACTCTGCTGCTGCCTCCCAGACTCTCACGAGGAAGCACAGAAGCACTGATGCTGGAAGAGACCTCCAAGATCTCAGAGTCCAACCACCACCCCAACCCCACCCTGCCAACTAAACCATGTCCCTCACGGCCCCAGCTACTCAGGTGAACCCCTCCTGGGACAGCGACTGCCCCCCTCCCTGGTCAGCCTGTACCAACCCCTGACCACTCTGTCAGGGAAGAGATTTCTTCTGATGACCAACCCTAACCCTCCCCTGGCACAAGCTGAGACCATTTCCCCTCATCCTATCACTAGTGAATAGTGACCACACACCGGCTCCTCTGGTTTTCTTTAGGTCTCCACTTCTTCAGGCTGTAACCTCCCATCTCCCATCCGTGTTTAGCTCATGGTGCAGCTGCTCGGAGATGGGTGCCCCGCTTGGCACCCTTCTTTCGTCCATAACGAGAAGGGGAACAGCTTTCCCCAGCGTCCCCACACACTCGTCGCACACAACCTGTAGGTCTATTTAAACACGTTTTCTTCCACCAAGTTTCTCAGCAAAACTATACAGTAATTCAACCCCCTGAAAGCACAGCGTCAAGGCTCAAATCTCATCCGGGGGCTTTCAAGTGCACCTTTAGAAAACGAAAAAAACAAGCTGCACCGACAGGCAGCCACTGCCAACCCGTCATGTGGTCAGGAGAGGCGCCGGGACTCACACAAGGGGTGTGAATTCGAGAGCCTCTTCGCTTAACGAGGACATTTTCCTCCTGAGAAGAGGAGCGATTCCTGGTGTGAAGATGCTGCCGCCGAGGGCTCACCCCAGCCCCAGACTCCGCACCCTATCCCGGTGCCCTCCGGCGCTCTCCGGAGAGTGCGACGGTGCCCACGGGACTCCCCGCTCCTCTCGCCCCACCGCGAACGGTCCCGCCGCCCGCGCTCAGCAGGTGGAGGAGCTTCCCGCCGGTCGGCCGGAGCCCCCTCCTGCCCCGNCGCATACTTGGCATAGTTGAGCGAGGTGAGAGGGCGCGCGCACCGCGCATGCCCGCGCCGCCCGCGCGAGGGGGCGCCACCCGCCCCCCTGCTCCGCCCCGCCCTGGGGCAGCGCCCGCTGCTCCCCTCACAGAGCCCCACAGACCAGCCGGAGTTGCGCCCGGGGTTTATCCCCCGGGGCTCATCCCCCGGGGCTCACATCGCGTCTCAGTGGCCCGTTTTCCCTTCCTCCGCCGAATCCCGGCTGCTGCTCGTTCCCCTCCTGCGGGAAGGGCCGCGCG